>JAGFNQ010009182.1:0-198176 GCA_024364735.1 Boesenbergia rotunda | reverse complement strand
TATTAAAATAAATAAAAACATTCTAAAATACCCTCGATCGTAGTACATTCACGAATCATGATTGACATTCATATTTTTCTTTAATAAGATGAAATTTTAATATATTAACTATAATTAGTGGTTGACTAAAGATGTAAGTCAGGAGTGGAATTTTTGCTCAAATTTTTATAAAAAAGTCATATATTAATTCTTGGGAAAATTTGAGAAAACTCCCCAACATCAAAATCGGCTTTGCATGCATTCCCCAATCAAAAATTTCTTTGCATGCACTCCCTGGTGGAATTGACAAGACAGTTTTGTGTGCTATTTTTTTTAGTAGTATAAAAAAGTAAAAATTCAGTATAAATCGTAAAGATTTAAGTATAAATTGTTTGAGATTAAGTACTAATTTAAGAAATTTGAGTATTATTTAAAAAAAATTTGAGTATACATTGTTTCAGTATATAGTAAAATTTCAATATACATTATCAAAATTTAAGTATGAATTGATTTAAATTGAGTATTATTTGAAAAAATTTGAGTATAAAATTTAGAAATTTGAGTATGTGAGGTTGCATCCACTACATCAAGTTTTTCACATGAGGGGTCACCGAAATTTTATACTCAAATTTATTAAATTAATACTAAATCTCAAACAATTTATACTTAAATCTTTATAATATATACTGAGTTTTCACTCTTTTATACTCAACACATCAAGATTTTCATATGGGGATCACCGAAACTTTGTACTCAAATTTCTTAAATTAGTACTCAATCTCAAACAATTTATACTCAAATCTTTACAATGTATACTGAATTTTTACTCTTTTATACAGAGTATCCATCAGAGAGTGAATGAAAAAAATTTATCAAGTGGGAAATGCATACAAAGGTCAATTTGGGATTGAAGAGTTTTCTCCAATTAATGCTTAATTCTTTATAGAAAGATAAATTAAAAAACCAAATAACTACCATGAAAAAGTATATTTTTTTCCCCCAACTTCATCTAAATCCACCCTTATTCATTTCTACTCTTCTAAACTTTGCCTAGAATGGTCGAGCTCGAGCTGACTTATTATTCATTTCTACTCTTCTGAACTTTGCCTAGAATGGTCAAGCTCGAGCTGACTTATGACCATCAATGGCCCCGACCAAGCAACGGATTAAGTAGAGAATATTTAAGAGGGCATTTAGTTTATTTCATTTTTCATTTTTATATTTCAGAAAATCATATTTTTTTTATTTTCTGAAAAATAATTTTTTTTATTTTTTAGTTTTCTAGAAAACGTTATACTTTTTTTTAAAATAAAGTTGAAAAATACAAACCAAACATGTTTTCCAGAAAATCACATTTTCTACGCAAAATGAAAATGAAAAAAAAACTGAAAAATATAAACCAAATGCACCCTAAAACTCTCAAATGTTTTCAATTTGGTCTAAAATCATTTATTACATATTGAAATACAACATTTTATTTATTTTCGAAGAGACATTTTCAAATTTTAATTAAAAAAAAAAGTTGTTTAAATTTCTTTTTCTTCATCATGATTTTTTTCCTTTAAAATTAATGCTTGATTATATATCATTCCTTTTGAAATGAACAGATTGAAGTATTACTAGAATAAAGTCATTCATATTTATAATTGGACAAAATCGAAATTATTTTAAAAAATTAGTCCTCTTGATAGATTCAAAAACAATAAGAATTTAGAAACCTTCGATGGAACGAATCATAACAAAATGCTAATTATCTATGCAGTATGTGTATAGAATTTTTTTTAAAAAAGAAAAAGCAAAGAGGATCTTCATATTTTTATTAAAAGATTGATCATTCATAAAAGTTGCACGTAACCCTTATCGTTTGATCCGTCCTCTTCTCCAAAGAAGAATGAAATAAAAATACAAAGAAATAAACACAAACAATCAAACAAAAGAAAACGAGTTCAATCTCATCAAAAAGGCGCAATAAATCTCAAAAGGAAGAAAAATAAATTGGATGAGGCTCAGAGAAGAATGGGTAGAAGATTTGGGATCAGCACATGAGACTCTAAGCCTCATCAGCGTGGTGCATGACTTCATTCTTCATCATCGCCTGTTTGCGAAACGAAAATAACCAAATACAAAGAAGAAGGCAAACCTAATGACAGAGAGTCGCCAAAGAAGGATGCAGAAGGGTAGGTACTCCCGATATGGATTCAAGTTCCGCTCGACTACCATATACATATACATAGAAGAATGGAGAGCTAAAACCCTAATTTACTTGGGAAAAATCAACGGGCTGGACCGAGAAAGCTGGTAAAGCCCAAAGCAATTAAAGGCGTGAGATTAATCCCTTTTATTTTTTTAAAGAATAATTCAGATTTTATCTTTTATATAATTTTCACAAAGTTTCCATGTTTTCAGCTTCTTTTTTTTTTGATAGTGTCTTTTAAAATTTCCATGTTATCGCTAAATTATCTCCTTCCTGCTCATATTGTTGTGATAATTTAAAAATATAAAATAAATATTCTACTTTGAAAATAAATTATTAATCATTTTTAAAGTGAAAAGTGCATTTTTGATAAAAACCTTTGGAAAAAGCTATAATTGAAGTCTTTTAAAGCGACAAAAAGCCTGAGAATTTCACCCGAACTGAAAGTATATCAAAGAAAATAGAAGTTATGGGATTGATGCTGGATATTTACTTTTTCACACAATATCTGAGAATTTTAATATCATACGAAGGCTGTAGAAACTTCAATCAATCTTGCATTATACAAACATTTCTTGAAACAAATAGTGTTCGAATTCCTAGATGAATAAAGAAACGACTCTGAGAAAATAGCTAGAAGAGAAGAATATCAACCGTTAAATCCGTGGTTTTAACTCATGCACGACATCCCCGATCCATTATTATTGTAATTACAAAGGGACTTTATGCTTGTAACCTAGGGCCAAATGTCGAAATGTCAGCTATGAACACTTGAAGGATCCTCAAACCAAAATCACTGCACTTCCGAGTCCAATCCAGCCCAGGCAAGTTTAGTATAGCAACACTTATAGATGAAATAAAATGCAGTTGTGCAACGGAAGTTAATCGTGTTAGTGCTGCTAGCTAACTAAAACTACTAAATGTGCACCAGTTACGACCATCTTGAGCCATTGAACTCGAATGATCCACGTCTGGAGCCCATAGATTTTGAACTCACTTGCCATCTCTTCGTATCCAGTCCACCATCACTGTAACTTCCTTCAACGAGATGGGCATCCAAAAACTCCTCTCTCCATGAATTCAAGGGAACAACAGACTATCGTCTTTGGCTTTTCTCCTACTCCTTTCCCGCTGCTTCACGTTTCTGAAATCTGATGAAGTGTCTTATTGATCTTTGCAATACCTCGCTCTACAGGTTGTACCACGTGAGAAACAGTGAATTTCACATCATCAGCCACCTAACAAGTGAAACCAGGAGAATGAGTCACGCTTCTTAGTCATTGAACTGAACTAGAAATAACAAAAAGGAGAATACCCACAATTTCACCACTTCCAAACAAAACATCTCGAACACTCTGAGAGAAACTCAAAAGTGCTTCCTGGTCATCAGGACGAGTGATCCGTACTCTTGCTGATCTTCCACAATCTTTAACCTCTTCTGGATCAGGAGGAGTACCAAATGAAGCATAATCTGTCATAACAGCAACATTCCGAACACATCTTTCCCCATGGCTATATGGTTTAGCTGGAAATACATAGAGATGAACCACTGCAGCAACCCCCATCTGTTAAGCAAGAGTAGATCAGTGATGACCAATGGAGCTAATAAAACAGCAAACCTTAACTAGGTTGAACTTTTCAATCCCCTAATGGATGAATGGGTGCGATATAGTGGTGCTTCTGTGATACATACCATTTCTTATTTTTCTTCTTATTTCTTTATGCAATATATATATATATATATATGGCCGAGCAGGATACTGGTTTCTGTAGGTAGTTGCAACTATTCAAATGTCACATAATATCAATGAAAACACAAACAGCAAAATCTATAGAATCAGAAGAACTAATTCGAGAATTATCATGGATTTCATCTCACAGCACTCGTGAAACTCCTACTGTACCGTGTTCTCTGACCCACTAAGGACACCGTGCTTAAGATTGATATTGGGCAAGTACAATCAAACATACAGAGACCTATGATATAGTTGGATATCTGTGAAACATTTCAATCACTAACATAAGCATTCAAGCTTAATCATTTTGTGATGGTGTGGAGAACCACCAGCTGTTGCTGGCTGGTTCATTACATGTGGCTGGGTAATGATTCCATCCCATTCCCACCGTCTCCGCCAACTCTGAAGCCATCACTGGTTACAGACCCTCACTGCTCTGGCCTCTTGCTCCCACTAATCACAACTTCTCTACTTCATCTTAATTGTTTTGACGATCCTTCCATCATGTAGGCATTCGCTTCCCTATGTCTGTTCACCGGTTCCATTTTATAATTTTTATTATAAGTCAGCCGACAAAGTAATCTCTTACAGCAACACATTTCTAGCACCTATTCAACTACACTGTTCTTGTTTATTTTCCTCATGAGATTCCTTCAATGATATCAACCCTTTGATTCCACTCATCTTTGTTGGGTCTTAATGTTTTCTGAACCTCCATAGGTCATCAAGGTAATCAAAAATATGTAGTGGGATTTCCTCTGGTGTGACACAGAATGCTACCATGAATCAACTGCCTCATCGCCTGGGATAGTAACCCTCCAGAATGACAAAGGTAGAATGTACATGTTAAATCCAAAATCATACGGTGTGCACATTGAATATGTCTCACTTGGACCCGAAAATGAGTATTTGTCAGGGGTGCAGATCCAAGTGTCTAACACGGCTATTTCTAAAACTTTTTACACATGAACAATAGAAATATTGAGTGTCCACTCTAAGTGTAGGTCTACAACACGAGTATGGAAGGGATCAATGAAGAGTACTATGAGAGCATTGGACTTGGTAATAGCTGATATTCACGAGTGAAAAGGGCTTGTTTGGGTTCTAACCATCTGAGCGTGATAGTTCTCAATAAATGGTCATGTTTTCAATGCCTTGGAAGTTGTTGAAGTTGGGATAATGTATGATGTTGAGAATGGAAACACAGTTTCATTTGGGCGTGATGATGGCTCCATAGCCACACACCCATAGACCTCTTTTCCTATCTTAAATAAAATGTCATCACAGTAAACTCATCCTTCTCTTTGTTTGATAATGAAATCAACTGGACAAGCGCCCAGATGAGGTTTGCAACAACATGGTATTGAGCCCTAAAGAGCATGTGAAACAACGTTATTGTTAGAAACAAACATTTTTGACATTTAGTATTTTCCTTCTCATTTACCCTAATGTGCCTCTTAGCTGGTTCATTTAAATCAGATACATATAGATATTGTAGCATGCAGATCATCAGATACAGCTAATAAAAGTATATTAGCTTTCCTCATTTTTAAATTTGTATATACTTGCTTGCATTACTATAGTGAAATTGAGGGGGCATCTATTTTTGTTCAACAGAGAATGCAAGCATGCAGTTTTGGTCGTGTCAACTAATTATATAGCAGTTAAATGAGTATAACCTGTCACCACCTGTCGCCTAACAAACATAACTTTTTCGTCCATTTCTTTCCCTCTACTCTCTTCTTCTCCCTCTCCTTTGTTCTCTCTTCATTCCCATAACAATTATCCTGACCAGGCCCTATAGTAATACTGCTTTGTGCTGATTCACTATAGGACAGTACCCACCAAGGACAGCTTTCATAGGGCAGTGGCAATTTTGGAAGTCAGGGACAGAGAAAAGAGAGGGTGAAAAAGAAGAATATTTTGGGAAGAATAATAATAAAAGTAAATTGTTGATCCAATACGTTGTTTAGGTCCCGGGTAGCTTTTATGTTAAATTACCTTGATAGAACAACCTAAACTAAACACTTATAAGTTCATGTATTTTCCAACAAAAAAATGAAATTGACAGATAGCAATGCAAGTCATAGTATATGCGTTCTCTAATATATTTATCTGAATTTTAATGCAGTTATCTTATTATGGGCAACATATTAGCTTTGACACACAAAAATACATGTGCCATAACAGTATCCAAGGACTCCTCATAGTATTAATAAATGTTTGAAACTTGAACTAGATTAGTACATACAGCATTATGCTTAGCTTTAGCAAAGCAGCTAATAGTTGATTTGAAATTTAAAGATGAAAATAAAATAATGGTTTTTAATCTCTAGGAGTTCTCTTAAAAGTTGTGACGTAATTTCATTGTTCAAAGCAAGAATGATAAATAAGGATATTCTGTGAAGAGGAAAAATTGGAACGAAACCCTCTAAGAGTCTTGTCTATGTATTGAACAATCTGCGCCCAGAAAAGGGCAAACATAAGAGCAAGATCCAATTGATATGCAGAAGAAAAGTGTCATTTGATGTGTACTTCTTTAAAAATTACACATGAAAAGAAAGCAAACATAACAGAGCAAAAGCAAAAGCAATGAAATTTTAATTTTAAAGCCATTGTGTATCACCTCAATGCATATGATATAATCCTGAATACGTGTCTTCAGCTGTTGTGCTAAATGGCCTTTCAAAGCTCCAGCTGAAAAGAGAAATGCAATAGCAACACCTTGCCACCAAGTCAAGAATACAATGGACTTAAATACAAGGAATTTTGCCAAGGGCTTGATTGGTTCCAGCTTGTGTTTAGTGACAGAATAGAATTGTACAAGGCAATACAAGGCCCAAGTCTGACTAAAATTGAGAATGACTGCCAGATATGGGTACCTGCAGCAAAACACAAACATAGATTGCTCAATTGATTTTCACATCCCTTATCTTGAGCAAGTGAGTTGTCACTGAAAGTTCCACCATTTCCCAGGTCATCAATTAGACTGTGAAAAATATGAATTGAGCACGAATAACCTTACCCATATCTCCATTCAAACTTCCCTTCACCATAAACCCCCAAAAGTCCTAAAATGATTGCTAGCAGAGCGCATACTGTTTTAAGTATCATCTGCAAATAAGCAGCAAATCAATAATGGCAAGTAGTCACCAGCGAAGAATTCTAATAATAACAAGAAGAGTCATACATATTGAACAATTCCGATCTTGACGGACTGGTAGAAGTCAGGACCCAGATACCAGTGCTTCATGAAGCAATTCAACGGAAATGGATGTCTTACAAGTCCATCTGCATACTCAATCTCCAATAGAGGTGTACTAGAAGATATTTCACTTTGAGTCTCCATAAGTTTTATTGTATTTTCCTCGCCGCCTTAAGTCATAATAGATAGAAACTAAGAATCAGGATAGATAACAACAATTTTTGGCAGTGTCCTGTTTGTAACTAAGTCACAACAAAAAAACGCACAAAATAAATATGACCATATATAAATGTGAAAAAGATACTAAACTTTTTAACCACAGAAGAGAGATGGTAAGAGATTTGATGCAAGTTATCTAATGGCTTTCTTCAAATTATTCAATTTCGAGACTATCAAATTCTTGGATACTTGGACATATATGCATATCCATTTCAGAAAGAGGGAAAACTGATGATAACAGCTATATATTATCAATTCAGGATGCCACACCACAAGCTTCTCCTATCAATCAAGAATCTGGGATTCTAAGGACATAAAATGCTTTTTTAATACACATGCAGGTGGGTGGAGTAACTGTTATTTCTTTGCAAGAACAATTGCAAGGCATACTATCTATAGTCGGTCAAGAAATAAATCTTCCTGCATGAGTGGCACAAGTCTAAATAAATTAAACAAATAAGCATAAATTGCTTACTATAAATAATTAGCAGCACGACTGATCTGTAGTTATACAAGGGATTGTAACAGCTAATGTGCAATATAGAAAAGAGGATTTATTAACTATTACATTAACTCTGAGCATGTGATCATGAGTCAGTTCACATAAAACTTGTTCGGTCACCTTATTCATCACTTTGGGACAAAGGTAATTGAAAGGTTATACAAAAAATATCCACCTATTGGTAAAAACAAACATCAAAATACCAAAGATATATAGTTTGGATCAATGATCTAGACCTGATTCTCCTAAGATATTTTTTTTCCATGTACGGAAGCTCTACTACCAAACTTCTCGACAGAATATAAAATACATACTCAACAAAAAGTGAATAGGAACTAGAAAGAACCAAGTATAATACTCAGTATAATGCCTAAGCTGAACATCAAAAAAAAAACAAGCAAGCATTGGGGGAACTTACCTAAACAAGCAATCAAGTACCTCTTGAAACAATACATAGCAAAAGCTTCATAACAGTCCCGCAACACTTCAAAGATGAATGCAATTTTTGTGTATGACAAAGACAAGAACTGCAAGCCAAAGGTGAGACAGAGGATACTGTATGTTAGCCTCAACAAAGCGAACAAGCATCATGGTTAAGCTAATTTCAAGGAAAAAATTAATAACGAGAGAATACAGAACAATGCATCATAAATGGATTAGCAAATAAGAATAATAACATAGGATAACAAAGACATTCAAGTGGTGAAGTTGCACAATACTAAATTCGATTGATAAACTTGTGTTGTACCAAGTCCAAAGGTCTTGATGACAAATAATAAATGTTCTAGATACACAATAAGCTCATTTTGCACAAGAACAACAACCATAAAATAAATGTAAAATGCAATGTAACAGAAAAAGACATACCGATGAAATTGCATATACAGGAACCATCAGAATGAGACCTATTAAGAATTTCTGCTCCTGAGATGGGTCAAAAAAGTAGTGTAATTAACAACAGCAAGAAACGTTCTGGATCACACAACTTTAAGCATAATGAAGAAAAAATAAACAACTCACACTTCAGCAAAACATTTTGCTGAGAAATCAAGAAAGAATGAAAAAGGGAAAACTGAAATACCTCAGGCAGCTTATAGACTGCAAGGTGCTGGATAATAAGAAACACAGACAGCATCGATGCAACGAGTGCAAATACTCCTGCACTGAAAATCGTCCAGCTACGTAAGAAGTTTGACTCCCCTCCCGAGTTCATGATCAGCATATTCCATGGTCTTGATGAATCAACTAGGGGGAGAAGCATTAATAAAATGAAGAAACATATATTTTGACCCATAGATTTCTCTAATTTGGATAACTTGAATTCTATGACAATCAGTGGATCCTTTGTGCCTGCATTACTTGAAGTATAGAGGTACGTGAATTTTCTGATTAGGCTATGTACATTTGGAATTGCTGGGTTTGGGGATTGCTCCACAAAATCATTAGGTAGATGGAAACACCATGTCAAGTGAAGCAGAAATTTAAGCCAATAGACAATTAGCTTCTTAAGCTAACCATGATTGCATGCACAGCATCACCTGAATACCACCACAAGTTTGCGTGTGCAATGAGCCAAAGGAAAACAAAGAAACATAAAATGAAATGGAGCAATTAACTGGAAGCAATATATGCTACATTTCACAGAATGTAGTGTGCATAAATAGAACAATTTGTCTGAGACAGATTTTTTTTTTTTAATTTTCCCAATAGATACAGCACCAACCACATCACAGCGTTTTAATGTAAAAGTTAAAGCTACAACACTAGCTTATAGAAACATAAATTATACAATTATAGCTGATAGCTCAACAAGAGGCGGTTAAAGCTTCAGAACAATTGGCATTATAAAACTCTACAGAAGAGACTTATAAGCCAGTAAGATGCTAAACAAAACATCTAATGTAGCAGTTAAGTTTGAAAGAGTAGATAATTGTTTGACATAGTTTAGCCACATTACACGATTGACTTATATTAAAGAAAAAATGACTAGAATTCTTTGAACAGTATAAGATTGCTATTATCATGAACAAAAACAAACTAAATTAGATCAGAAATTTGAATCAGCGACAAATTCTGATAGCGACAGTAATCATAATATGCTGAAGTAGTTGGCACTTGGCAATTAAAACAAATATACTAAGATGTAACAGATGCATTTAGTGGCGCAGTGCAGTCAATTAAATTAATTTTGAATTGACACAGAGGTCTAATTGAGAGCCCACGCTGCAGTCAATCAATTTTAAAATTTTAATTTAGTGCAAGGTCGAACCATCAAACCGGTTCATGATTTCCTAAATTACATTTTTTTTGTCAGCTGCCAATGTAGTCTATTCGGTGGTAATTTTTTTTTATTTTTTACAAATCTAAATCCAATCCCACAACCGGAATGTGATGAATCTATGCAACAATATCTCACGAATCAAGCATGCTTAGTGGTGCCTCTGGCTCATAATAAATGAACCCTAATTAGCCCACCGAATACACGAACCTCTTCTTCCTCAACGACATTAAGCATCCTTTACGTCTTTCTTCCTTCGCAAGCACATACCAACCTAATTCTAATACAACAAACAATCCAGCATCCGAGACAGATTGCTTGATGAAGGGGATATAAAAAAATCAACGAAGCTGGAACAGAAAAGATAATGGAAAGGCGGCGGAGCTCACCACCGAGGCTTGGGACGCCGGAAAGGGGCGGCGAGTGAACCTTTATCCTCGTCCACCTGCTTCTTCTCGGATCGAAGAGGAGCGGAGGCGTTTGACAGCGAGTTTCCGACGTCTTTTCTTTTCGATTTTTTTTTAATTAATAAACCTCGTTTCGATAGGCTACGAGACCTGGCAACCGTAAAACTTGGCAACAGTACGCCGTTACACGACGTGATCCGAAACTAACCGACTATGCCTAATTTATTACGGGTTGTTCCACAAATAAGTTTTGGGATTTAGGAAACTTTTTGCGTTATTTTCAAATGGATTAATCCATAAATCTAGTAAATTTTCGAATTTTTTCAAATAAATTAGTAAATTAGATTGAGTAGGATAGCGATTACCAAGTACAGAGGAAATTGAGGAAAAGATAAGAAGAAGAAGCACCATCTAGGTATTTTTTTTTTAAAAATAAATTTTATTAAGAATAGAAGATTAAGGGGGGTTTTTGGTATATATTTGACAATAAGAATGATAATGAATTTTGATTAAGAAATTCATAGGTTTAATGATAATCTAGTGGAGTCAGGTTATAAAATCAAGATTATTATATTCATATTTTGATTCCGATTCTCATATATCAAACATCATAAATACGAATAAAATAAATTTCATTTTCATTCCCACATTCTAAATCCACTTATAAAACGTCCCCTAATTTTTTTTATAGTTAAATACACTGTAAAAATGTTTTAATAAACTCTAGATATTAATACAAAGAAAAAAAAATTCAATTTACGGACCTGAATTTATATCTTGTAAAAAAATCTTATAACTTATGGAAATTAAAATTATAAAATAGAGCATACGTTGACATAAACAAATTATAATCCATATATATTAAAAATATCAAAAATATTCTAAATATTAAAAAATAAAAAATTTTAAAAAATAATAATTAAATCTATCTATACTTTGACATAAACAAATTATAATCCATATATATTAAAAATATCAAAAATATTCTAAATATTATAAAAATAAAATTTTTTAAAAATAATAATTAAATCTATCCATACGTTGACATAAACAAATTATAATCCATATATATCAAAAATATTCTAAATATTATAAATATTATAAAAATAAAATTTTTTAAAAATAATAATTAAATCTATCTAAACGATGAAATTTATATTCGAAAATTGACAATTACAGATCCTCAGGTAATATATATAAATTTTTGAAATACACATATATGATACTAACAAAACCTAATTTTGAATTTTAGTCAAAAATTATGCTCTTTAAAATTTCAATAGGTCATGTTAGATTAATTATCTTATCAATAAATCAATCGATGTAAAAATTTAATATTCATTTTAAATTAACACGACCTTAGTCTAGCATATCCATATTTGTATTAAAATAAAGATATGAAATCCATATAATATATTATTACATCTATAAATTAAACTTTAGATGTCTAAATGAGAATTATCGACTAAGTGTTTGAATTTAAGTCGGTTAAAAAATCATTTGACCTGAAAGAACCATTAAAGGCTTGATTTATATATTTGTTCATTTAAATTTTATCATAACTTGTATTTTATGCTTAAATACAGCATCCGTAAATAATGTATTTTGTTAACTGATCGTAGTAAAACTTTAAAAAAGAGTAAATAAATTGCATATATGTTGCATGGAGCCATGGTGGCGAAGCTATTTAACTCTGCAATGACCTCCACTCGACACACATCACTCTTACCCAAACTCAACAATGGTTTTGGGAAGCTCCTTGGTCTCGCATGGCGCCTTTAATTAGGAGATCGACCCATTTGCCTACTCTAGTAATGGCTATATATAGCTCGCGACTTCCTCCAAATAGAGCGTGAACCTTGAGATGCTGGGCTTCTAGACTGTCACCGCGAGCGCTTCCCGATTTACCCTGGTGACTGGTGGGAAACTTCCGTGGGGCTAGGCCGGTCACCCCAGGTTCAATTTGTCTGCTGCCTGGTTCATCATTTTTTATATATATAGCTCGTGTTGCTTGCCCGCTTCTCAATAGTGGCTTGAGGTGCTTCCCTAATTGCTTAATTTTGAGGTAAATCACAGGATCAATACGGAAGAGGTAAATCACGTGATTACTAGCCCGAATATTGTAACTAGCACGTGGGGAGGGTGGGCACACTGGATTTGTCAGGTTTTGACTTCCAGACCTTAAGATGATAGTACTCACGCACTAACGATCAATCTATCCCATGATAATGCCCTAATTGCCTTTGAGGAGCTTCGCTAGCCTCTCCTAAATTGGCTTGACATATATGTAGGAAGAGAATGTTACTTCCAGATCAACTACTCATTGGCAATGAGGTTTGAGTGGCAGTGGTGATAACATGGGTTCTGTTGGATATAAGTGTAGGATCGGGTTGGTCCGGCTACAGGGGGGTGAATAGACGGTTAAGAAATAAAATAAGAGGGCACTCGTCTTTAATAAAAACTTGGTTGCAACTTGGTCGTTGCTTCCAAGACGATTAACGCTCAATCAGAAAATCTTCTTGTGGCGGAGAAACCTTACAACTGAAGCACACTTAGACTTAAAGAAATTACAGAAAGAATGACTTGAATTTTTGAATCTTAATCTCTAAGTCTATTTATAGGTTGAGTGATATGATCTTGATCGTTGATACAAGATTGAGTTGTATCTTGATCGTAGATCTAAGATTATCTCAATCAAATTTTGAATTCTAATTAAAAGAGATAAAATTCTTTTTTCTCTTTTAATCGGCTCCAACGTTCAATTAAAGCAACGTTCGGCTCCAACGTTCAATTAAAGCAACGTTCAAATTAAAAGCTTCCACGTGTGACTTTTAACGTTGCTTTAATTAAAAGCTTTAATAAAAGCTGTTTATCGGCTTTTAATTAAAAGCTTTTAATTGACCATTATAGCTTTTAATTAAAAGCTTTAATAAAAGCTATAATCGGCTTTTTAAACTAATACGTAAGTAGATCTTCTAAGTGATTTCTGACCAACTGGAATTAGGCTCACCCGAACCCGACTCCAGCCTTTCGCCCCTCGAGCGCCCTTCCTCCCAGCTTCTCGTCCCTCGGACACCGCGCACGTCCTTCTCGATCCACCGACGTACTCTTCCGCAGCTTCCGCGTCCCTCGGATTACACCGAGCCTGTCGGCTCGCTTTCCCGCGCAATCCTTCTCGTCTGCTACGTCTTACGCTCGACTTCCTCCGTACCTAAGCTCCTGCACACTTAGCAGAGGGATTAAACATACCAGGACCTAACTAACTTGGTGGATCACATCAAAACTAACCGGGGCACCAACAATCTCCCCCTTTTTGATGTGTATCAATCCAAGTTCAATTAGGGTTAAACCAAAAAATAAGGAATTTAGTAAAACTAAATTAAGCAGTTAAGCATAGAAAAAAATATTGCAATTAATAACCACAACCTCCCCCTAAACTTAAGCTACTCTCCCCCTTTGATCACAGCAAAAATGGGGCATAAAAATTAGGGAAAGGAAAAAAATATGATTAGATTTCAAGTTTAATTTACTATGTGTAGATCTCAAAAAAATCGATTCTTGCAGAATAAATTAATTTTCTATTTTTTAATTTATCAAAAAAAATTTCAGAATTTCACAGTAAACAAATAAGATACTCTTGTATCAAGTAAAAATAGAAATTGAATTTTGTAAGAAAGTCTAGGAAAAAAATTTTTCAAAAGAAACTTAATCATAAAATGTGTTAATCTATTTCTAATTTTGCAAGAAAAATTATGCAGTAGTAGAAAACTAATTCAAAATTGATTTTGGTATCCAAAATAGATTTCTATCGACAGGATTAACTAAAAATTTGGATGGAATGTAATTCTTTGGCACCTTTTTAAATTGGTCTTTATGGTTTTTAAAATACCAATTCAACTTTTCAGGATAACTATTTTTCTTGTGTCGCAAACAGACAATATCACATTCTAATTTCTCAACTAAATTTTTTAGATCAATATTTTCATTTTTTAATTTAGAATTTTCTTTTTCTAATCTGCAATTAGATTTGAGCAAGGCTTTAACACCAGCATACAATTGATCATGAGGAAGAAAACAAACCTCACTTACCGGATCGCTTTCGAAAAGCGAGGTTCCTTCTTCGTTGTCGCTTTCTGATGTCGCTCCCCCTTCAACACTGCTCCCCTCTTGATGACTTGCCATCAGCGCAAGTCCCGCGTACTCTTGAAATTCTGATTCGTCCGACGAGGTCTCGTCCTAGGTGGCCTTCAATGCCTTCTTTTTCTTTGGCTGGTTTTTGATTTTGGGACACTGATCTTTTAGGTGTCCCTCCTCGTTGCAGTTGTAGCATCGGACAGTTCGTTTCTTCGGAGACCGCCTTTTCTTCTGCATTCTCGAAAAGTTATTAGCTTTAAAAAAACTTTTAAACGAACATACTATTTGCGTTGTTTCGTCGTCCGTCGAGGATTCTGACTCCTTCTCCGTTCTCCTTGTGTTTAGGGCCAGATTCTTCGTCTTTCTAGATCCTGCCCACCGAGATTCGTGTAATTCGAAAATGGAAAACATTTCATCTAATGTAGTTACCTCTAAATCTTTGGAGATGTAATAAGCGTCGACGATTGAGCTCCACTCCTGGGTCCTTGGGAAGGCGTTGAGGGCGTATCGAATGGAGTCGCGATTACTTACCGATTCGCCGAGTTGGGTGAGTCCGGAGATTAGCTCCTTTATTTTGGCATGAAGTTCAGCCACCGTTTCTCCTTCCTTCATTTGCAGGTTTATCAGCTGGTTCCGGAGGAGATCCTTTCTTGCTGATTTGGCTTCAGAGGTACCCTCATGAAGTTCTAGGAACTTCTCCCATAATTCTTTTGCGGAGTGGTAGTTGCCGATCCGGTTTACCTCTTGAGTAGGCAAGACTGTTAGGAGGTGGAACTCGGCCTTACCATTGGCAACAGATTCCGACTGCTCCTTCTTATTCCACAAGCTTTCTTCTTTTTCATCCCCGTTCGCATCTTTAGGAACTGCAAAACCATATTTTATTGATAAAAGAATATCAAAATCTGTACGAAAAAATACCTTCATTTTTTTCTTCCAGACGGTGAAATCCCCTTCGAATTTAGGTGGATGAATGTGCGCGCCGGCCATCGTCTTGTTGCTTTCTCAGGCGATTAGTCCTTCAAAAGCGAATGTCGCTCTGATACCACTTGTAGGATCGGGTTGGTCCGGCTAGAGGGGGGTGAATAGACGATTAAGAAATAAAATAAGAGGGCACTCGTCTTTAATAAAAACTTGGTTGCAACTTGGTCGTTGCTTCCAAGACGGTTAACGCTCAATCAGAAAATCTCCTTGTGGCAGAGAAGCCTTACAACTGAAGCACACTTAGACTTAAAGAAATTACAGAAAGAATGACTTGAATTTTTGAATCTTAATCTCTAAGTCTATTTATAGGTTGAGTGATATGATCTTGATCGTTGATACAAGATTGAGTTGTATCTTGATCGTAGATCTAAGATTATCTCAATCAAATTTTGAATTCTAATTAAAAGAGATAAAATTCTTTTTTCTCTTTTAATCGGCTCCAACGTTCAATTAAAGCAACGTTCGGCTCCAACGTTCAATTAAAGCAACGTTCAAATTAAAAGCTTCCACGTGTGACTTTTAACGTTGCTTTAATTAAAAGCTTTTAAAAAGCTTTAATAAAAGCTGTTTATCGGCTTTTAATTAAAAGCTTTTAATTGGCCATTATAGCTTTTAATTAAAAGCTTTAATAAAAGCTATAATCGGTTTTTTAAATTAATACGTAAGTAGATCTTCTAGGTGATTTCTGACTAACTGGAATTAGGCTCACCCGAACCCGACTCCAGCCTTTCGCCCCTCGAGCGTCCTTCCTCCCAGCTTCTCGTCCCTCGGACACCGCGCACGTCCTTTTCGTTCCACCGGCGTACTCTTCCGCAGCTTCTGCGTCCCTCGGATTGCACCGAGCCCGTCGGCTCGCTTTCCCGCGCAATCCTTCTCGTCTGCTACGTCTTACGCTCGACTTCCTCCGTACCTAAGCTCCTGCACACTTAGCAGAGGGATTAAACATACCAGGACCTAACTAACTTGGTGGATCACATCAAAACTAACCGGGGCACCAACAATAAGTAATGGTAAAAGGTGATTCGTTTGCCCCCAACGCCTCCTGTCAATCCACCCCATGGTCAAAATGGAGGAGGTAAATCATAGGGGCTATTAGTCCAAATATTGTGGCTAGTGCGTGGGAGGACGTGTTGGTTTCGATTATGCATGAGAATTCTCTCCATGTCCTCGGATTAAAATTTTATTGATTAAAATAAATCCGGATAGAAAAAAATTTCCCAAGCAACCGTTTCATCATTATATTAATCGATTCGAGTGATCACTTGAACAAACTTGTTGTTCAAGAAATCTAACTCGTCTAATCGATTAACCGTGGAATAAACGATGAATAGATCGCCGGTTTTTGTGTTTATCTTCGGGATCCATGATAATTAATCACATACAATGATAAGAATTAAATACAAGATGCAAGTTATAACTAAACAAGAATTATACCTCTTGTTTACCTCACGATTTTTTATTGTATGTCCTATCCTCTTCTTGGACGTCGTGTGGGTGACGATCTTACAAGAAACAATGTCACCAAGGCATACACCTTCTTCCTCTTTCACCTTGCGCCGAAACCTTTCAAGGAAGAAAGGTTTCTTCTTCCTTCTACCTTGTGCCGAAAACCTAGTCCTTCTCCAAGGACACGCACGCCACTAAGGATGGCAATGGGGCGGGTCGGGGACGGATTTGTCGTCCCCATATCCGTCCCCGAAGTAAATCTCTATCCCCGAACCCGTCCCCATCCCCACCTCCACTTAATCGGGGAATCCCCGAACCCACGGGGAGTAAATCTCCATCCTCGTCCTCGTCCCCACTTGAAATATCCATATCCTAAAAAAAAAAAAAAATCGAATCGAAGTCAATCTCTTCCATATCCTCAAAAAAATTTCGAAGGCGATCTGACTAAGAACGAAGAGTGTGGAGCAAAAGGGGATCTTGTCCGGCGAGTGGCGAGTGGTGGCTAGGAGACGGGACAGAGAATAGAAAACTTGTGGGAGGCGGCGAAAACTTGTGGGAGGCGACAAGTAAGTGACAATTCATTACTCATTAGGGTTTTCACACATCTTTAATATTAATATTATTGAATTATTTTAATAATTATTAATATTTTATTATTATTAAAGATATCAGGGCGGGTTCAGGGATGGAGATAACATCCCCATATTCGTCCCAATTTGTTTAGGGAATTTTTAAAAATCTCCGAATCCGAATCCAAACCCGATAATATCTCTCCAAACCCGCCCCGTTTCGGATTTTCCCCGTGGATATCCAAATCCACGGGAAAAATTACCATCCCTACACGCCACAAAGAAGAGAAGAAAAGGAAGAAGAAGAAGAGAAAGACACAAATCTTTCCCTTAAACCAAACCCTAACCAACCACCTCCTACTTCTTCTTGTCGCCAGCGCTAACCAAAAGAAGATGATGAATTCTTCCGTCTCGCCACCGGCTCACCTCTCCTCCTTCTCTTCAACCTCGCTCACGCCAAGAAGGAAAAGGAAGAAGAGGTGTAGATGAAGAAGTAGGCTAGCTTTCTCCCCTTTCTCCCTTATTGTCGCCGACCATCTTCAATGGAGAACTTGCAGCGCCGAAACCCTAGGAGAGAGAAGGAGCAAGGGAGGAGAGAATAAGAGGCTTAGGGTTGTATATTGATGCCTTGTTCTCATGACACATGAGGTATATATAGGCTACAATAGGGACCATGAGGAGGAGTTGAGTATTGGCCTCCTAATGAATCAAAGCCCGATCCATTAATGATAATGTAATCCACTAAAGGATTATCATTGAACTACCTCACCAACCTCATAAATAAATATGGGCTCCACCTATTATGTGTACAAATTCTCCCCGTGTTTAAGATCTTGAATGTCCATTAATTAATTAAATTACTAACAATTTAATTAATTAATATCTAACTTCATGAGTAGTACCACTCAACCTTATCATCATATCGGACCAAGTCCACCTGCAAGATTTACATGATGAGCTTTATGAGCTCCTCAAAGGGACATCATTATCCTGACGCATCAGAGCACGGTTTCCTTCTATAATCAACAGCACACCATGTAAATAATATTATTTCTCAATTTATCGGGCCTATCGATTTAACAAATAAATCTCGCCCATTGGTAAATCAAAGAAATAGATATTAACTACATGTGCCCGTTATTATATAGGGATTAAGAGAATGTACACCATAATATCCAAGGTCTGATTCAATTATATAGTCAGTATAAATTGAATCACCTCTATATCGGTCCTGCTCAATACACACAAAGTGTACTAGTGTAATTCTATGACCAAGACAGACCAATACCAAATTACACTACAACCATGCCAATGACTTGTCCAAACTATCTCGGTTGTGAGCCTCTACTTATACTCTACAAGGGACTGATAACATGATCTTCTGTGTGACACCACATACTATGTTATCTACAATGTAAAGTATTAGGCAATATGCACACATATAATAAATATAAAATGTCAACAATGATCATGTGATTCTTATTCCAAAATATAGATGTCCATACAAAAGCTAGGCTTTTAGTATACATCCTAACAGGACAGACACACTGGCTTTGCCAGGTTTTGACCCCCAAATCTCATGGTGACAACACTCACACATTAACCATCAATCTATCCCATGGGGACGGGTTCTGTTGGATATAAGTGAATCAAAAAGAGGTGGACCATTGTGAATAGGATATAAGTGTTGGATTTTAATCCCATGTTGAGAGTTTCAAGATATATTGGTTGGTTTATATTGATTCACAAGCATGTTAGTTGTGAACAAATGTATGGGGAGAGGTTCTCTCTCATACATGCATGTGTACATGGATTTGCATTAAACTAAGTTGACTCGTATGCGAGCATGACCTGTGTGTGCTAAATGAACTAATATTTTGTCACTTGAATAATTTTTGCTTGTTGCTTAAAGGTGACAGATGTATTAATTGATGATTAAAAAAGAATTTGTAACCTCCAAATGTTTGATCTGGACGGGTTAATTGATAGTAAATAATGTTAATTTGGTCATTAAATACTACATTGGTTTAAGCTCGCGGTTCGCTATCCCAGGCATCAGCGGTTCGATCCCTAGCTACAGCGTATTTTGTAGGAATTTTTCTTCCAAATGGGGCGTGAACCCTGGGACACTGGGCTTCTAGACCGCCCACCGCGAGCGCTTCCCAGTTTACTCTGGTGACCGGTGGGAAACTTCCGTGGGGTTGGGCTAGTCACCCCAGGTTTGTCTACTTCCTAGTCCAATATATATATATATATATATATATATATATATATATATATATATATATATATATATATATAAAAAGATTGTGAACAAGAGCAAAGAGAGGCTGCGAGCTAATAGTAAAGATTTTCTTACATCTTCGTTCTCCCAAATCTTCTTCCACCATGTGTTCCGCTCTGTGAATTACCCATGGTAGCAATCGGGTACTTCCTCAGTTTGCCATGAGCAACCAACACTTGGTTGTGTGCATGGTTTAGCTGTTGTATCATGGCAAATGAATGTCCATCATAACCTCAAAGCACAGTCGGAGGAGGACGAATTTGTTTTAAGGAAACTGCATTACGTAGGTCTCAACAACTCTCTCTATTCAACTTGGAGTTAGGAGTCTTCACTTGGACTCGAGACCCTCAAGTCGGGAGTCTGTACTTAGACTCTGCACTGAAGAGTCTCAAGTCGGGAGTCTGTACTTAGACTCTACATTCAAGAGTCTCCAGTTGGAAGCCTCCAAGTTGGAAGTCTATACTCAGGAGTCAAACTCAAGGGCTCCCAAGTCGGGAGTTTATACTTAGACTCTCCATTCAAGAGTCTCCAGTCGGGAGCTAGCCTCCAAGTTGGGAGTCAATACTCGAAAGTCGGATCGGGAGCCTCCAAGTCAGGAGTCTGCACTTAAACTCTAGACTCGGGAGTCTGTACTCTAGCATGCAAGATAACTTAAGTCTTATCAGTCAACACAATCATTTCACACAACTCTTTTCTGTTTGGCAACCTAAAATTATCAATCCAGGTATCTCAACAAATACGTTATAATTAAATTATGTAATTTTAATTTAATTTAATTATCTCTGGCAGTTTGCCCAACATATTCTTCACTTAATTTAGGAGGGCAAGATCACATGTAATAATAGTTAAGGGGGAAACATGTATTAACTTAATCATGTTCTATATAGGTAATCTCCTATGTAACAATGAATTAGCAAAGTGGCAATGGATGTTATATCATCATCTTTAACGATAATTAAATAGAATTTTAATGGATATTTATATTAAAATGTAGATTTTTTTTAAAATTTTTGTTTCTATAATGGCAAACCTGTGTTTGCTCTTAATTCTATCTATCTCTTGCCCACATGATAAGCGCAAACATTAAAAAAAAAAAAAGTATGTGTTTGTAGCTTTAGTTCATTGAATCACATCACATGGAAGCCTCATGGTGCTTACCCAAGAAGCCTCTTTAAAGTTTAAGGATCGAAAAGAAAGAAAGCCTTTGGCTTTTCTCAAAGCTGAAAATTCATATTCTCATAATCAAAGCTAGCTAGCTAAAGACGTTCGCTTATTTTTAAGGTCTCCGTCAATCCATCAACTCATCGTAAGGTTAACATAGATGAGATAAATCATGAGAATTATTAGTCCGAATATTATAGTTAGCACGCGAAGAGGACGGATACTCACTTTGTCAAGTTTTGACCCCTAAACCTCAAAGTGACAACATCGTACGCGTTGACCATCAATTCATCCCGTGAAAACTGAAAATATAGCATCAAAGCTCGAACATATTTAAGCTTAATTAATTATCAACAGGCAACCAATTAACCGGTGCATGACATCTCTAACGTAATGGTCAAGAATCAATTCCAGGAAAATGATGACTTGCATTTTCAATTATATCATGTGTCTATTGTTTGTGTCTCTGCATAAACTTTTCTCTGTATCTGTGGCCTGTGGGGCAGGCTTGGGGGGCGCGCAGTAGCAGACCTAGCTTTTTGTGGACATTAACATATTATTAGAACAAGACCAAAGTAATTAGCATAGTGATTAATTTTTGAAGATAAAACAATAATACAACACAGTGTTCAACCTTAAACAAGTTCTATCACATGATCGACTGAAAAGCTCATGCAGTTTCCCACATTGCTCATCATGTGATATGCATGGGCAGAGACAATTAGTTAGGCATTAATTAACTAACAATATGATTAGTTACGCTAATTAATTAAAGCTGCCATGATCAACCGAGTTGAGATATGATCTCCAAGTCAGTGCGACACAAGCGCTGGAGGTCCTCCTCCCTCTTGGCCATGGCGTCGGGGTAGGTCATCGGCGGCGCACCGCCGTCGTGGCCAGGGCTCCGGCGGAACATCCGGCCGCAGGCGGCGGCGTACTCCTGCGCGGCGCTCACGTGCACGTCGGCGTAGTCGTAGTTCTCCTCCTTCAGCGCCCGCAGGGCCCACCGCAGCGCCTCGCCGGCGTTCCGGTAACTGTCGGCGCAGGCCGAGAGGGCGAGCGCGGCCCGCGCCTGGGTGGCGTTGGGGGTGAGGGCGGCGGCGTAGGCGGAGGCGCTGCGGGCTTCGGCGAAGGCGATGCGGAGGGCGATGGCGGAGAGGGACTTGACGTCGGCGGCCTTGAGGCTGCGGGGGTCGGACTGCAGCGCAGACATGCAGAAGGCGTAGTTGGAGGTGAGGCTGCAGGTGGCTTGGAGCAAGGAGGCGGCGGCCGGAGGGAGCGCGAAGAGGAAAATGAAAGGGAAGAGGAAGGAACCAGCTGCCATCGCCATGCTATACGCGTACCCAGTGAGCTGCCTGGGCGTGGGTGGGGTAGTGGATAGTCGAGACGCAGTCCGCAATTTTATAGACAGCCCTAGCGACTCAGGATTCGCCATGTGGTCCAGTGAAAGCGTGTCGAGTCAGCCACAGGGAATTGATTACTCTCGTATTGGAGGAAGCAGATGAGGTCTGCCATTGCCTCATGCGGAGGGCATGGTCTGACCCTATGGATGTAAAAAAATAGAATCATCACCTTAGTATCATCTTAGTGGCTCTCGGGTCTCGATCCTATAAATATTTAAAAGAGGTAAATCATAATTTTACTGATAGAATAATACATCTGGGGCCGAGAGGATTTAAGCCAGCAGATCAGGTTTTTATCCCATGTGTGGCTGGCGACTTTTGAACCTACGACCTCCGATACAAATAGTCACACATCTTACCAACCGAGTGGTCTGACCCTATGGAGACTGAGCGGGATGGGGTGTTTAGCTGCCACTACACAGCGATTGCATAAATTTACTGATTTAATTTACAAAGTTTGGATTGCATAAATTTTAATTTTTATAAATTTTGAAAATTATAAAAAATTAAATATATTATTCATTATATATATATTTTTTAAAATAAATATTAAAATATAATAGAAAAGAATAATGGAGAAATATATAAGGCCTAACGTGACCATGATATAATTTTATATCAGATCCTTAAATATTTATGCATGCATGAATGTGTAAAAAAAAAAGAAATAAAAGAGAAATAAAATAAAATAAGAGAGTAGAGGAGAAAAAAATAATCAATTCAAAATTTCATGCACGTTTTTTTTTTAAATATATCATATATTTTTAAAAAAAAATTATATGAAATGTATAATATATCAAAATTTTAATATATCAAGATTTTGATATAATTTTTCATACAATATATAATTAAGGTGTCGATTTTACGATTTATCAGACGATGTCTACGTATGCATGACAGTCAGTCAACTATTGGTAGATTTCGAGATGAAAGGCCGTGGGACATGGAGTGCGTGTTTCCTACACAGTGCCGCAGAACTCTATAAAGCTGTGGATTGACAATTTGAGCTGTTTCCTTCATAATTGGCATGTGCGTGTCTAAGCACTCGGATCCCATTCACCAAATCCCTAAATATTTTTGAAATATTAACCGAGCATTAATGATAAAAAAGAAGAAGAACATGAAAAAATAATAATAAATTTAATATCCGTGACATTAGTTACCAACACCCCCTCTCGTGTGATAGTTGACAAGCATGTAGGCCCGTAACGTATGAAAACAAGAAAGGTAGATATAATAACGCTTGAGTGTTCGAAGGAGAGGGAGAACGACTATATAAGATGTTAAGACACTTAGGTAAAAGGCTATGGTATGTGGATTCTCTGAATTCTAGACACAATTTACTTTCTAACTTTTCTCCTATTTCAAAATGCTTTTGACTTGAGCGTTAAAGAGTGATCCATCGGCACTCCTTTTGGTGCATGTGTCCCTTTCAAGCTTGTATTAACCTCGTAAACTCAAGCATCCCTCGTTGTCACCCAAGATTATACCGTCAAATTTTGTCATCTACATCATTCATTTTTGGAATAAATATTATATAAGAATATTATTGTTAATAAGTTTTTAAAAAAAGTTTTGGAAGGAAAAAAAAGAGATGTGAAAGTGTAAGATATTCGTATTAATTAGAAATATTCATATTAATTGAAAGTTAATATATCAAAAAGTATAAGATTTATATGTGATATATCCATTATATTAATAATTTTTTATTAACACCTACTCATATTCATTTTAATATCAATATTCTTTATGAATTTATTCATTCATTTTTATTCTTTTTACTAGTATAATATGCGATGCACGAGAATCTTAGACAAGAAATATTACACAATTTAAATAACATGTTTAGTGATAATATATACATCAATTTTTATTATTAAATGAAAAATTAAAATGAAAAGTAATTTTATTTCATTATGGATTTATGTCAGTATAAGATATAGTATTATTTTTTATAATATACGATATTAATGGTAATCATAAGTTTTATAAGAGTGGTGGATGTGGATGCGATCTAAAGTTTACTTTGCTTGGATAAGGGTGTGCTAGGCCTGTGCTATAGTGCAACACATAAGCGACACATGAAAATCCTAGTAGCAAGCTACTGTGATGGGGCATCCCCCATATAAAAATTAATTTAATATCAAAGTTGATTAATAACTCACATATCAGATATTAAACTAATAAAAATAGATACTACACTTGATCTTAACCAAAAGGTCGAAAAAGGTATGAGTTGTTTCATCGTTCTTTGTTTATTTTTATAATTGTTTTGTGTGTAATTCGTCTCGGTAACTTCAGATGTGAGACTATCATTTTTATTAATTAAAAATTTTTTATTTAAAAAATTTATATTCGATTTAAAAAAAGGGGTAGGTCTAAAATTTAAATTTATTAATTATTAATTAAAAAATTTTCATTTAGAAAATTTATATTCGATTTAAAAAAAAAAGGACAGGTCTAAAATTTATTAATTATTAATTAAATTTTTTATTTAGAAAATTTATATTCGATTTAAAAAAAAAGGCAGGTCTAAAATTTATTAATTATTAATTAAAAAAATTTATTTAAAAAATTTATATTCGGTTTCGGCGGGAATCCTAAGCTCTCTGTGAATGACACGTGTACATGTAAAACTCTATTAATAGATTACGTTAGATAAATAAATATATTTTCAATTTTGTTCATACTAATTAACCGTATTCACATAATTGAACGTCATGTGTGAATATTATAATATTTATTCGTATTGATTATCATACCATTTAAATATTATAATTCTCATACATTAACATCTATATAGATCTCTAAATGGAGAAAATCTAAGGATATTTATGAGAGCAGTTGGGTAAAGCCGTTTGATATGAAGACAAAATCAATCGGGAAACATTGAGAGGGAATATATGTTTTACTATGGTTTAAATTATTTTTAATATTACTTTAAATAAGTGTTATTACATAAATCAATAATGTAAGTAGACCTGGGGCGTGGGTTCTCGGATTATTTTAAAGTAGTAATAAATATACTAGCAACTTTACTCCAAATCTGATTTTAAAAAAAGAAAGATAAATTCAACATGTATTCATTCATTAATCTTTCATCTATTTGTATATCTTTTCAATTATTAATTCAACCTCTCAAATAGAACTTTATTTTTAAAAATAATTATTAAATTGTATTATCTTTTTTTCCTTTTATGTTTCATTTAAAGATAATTATTAATATTATTTTTTGAAATAAAAAATCTTTAAATATAAATTTTATTGTAATTGTGTCATAAATTGATGCTTCACTATCAACTTTTGTTATTTTCTTTTTTTACTTTAAAATAATATTTTTTTTATAAACCAGACAACTTTGAAGCATCTTTAACTTAAACCAACCATCGGCTCCATTTATGAAAAGGTAACTAAATAAAATATATATTCTCTATTTATAATAAGGACAATATGACAAATCTAATTCAATTAATATAGGATAAATTAAGAATGTCGAGCCGCATGAAATAAAAATCTCTTTAAGTATCATTCGAAGGGAAAGAGCTATTTATTCCGGTCAGAGAGAATATGTCATTTTACAAAATGATTATTAAATTACAGTGGCTTTTTAGCAAACGAGGTATTCAAAAATTAGTATTTATAAAAAAAAACATATCATAATTTCATTTTTACTAAAGGGTACACCCATTTTAATAAACTTTCTCTTATACTCTTCCCGCCAAGTACTGCTTTTCTCTTTCTCTTTCTCAATAACGAATTCCGAATATCTAAACATGCTTTTTCAGACTTTTCATTTTAAAATAATATATTATAGAATCGGCTAAAAAACGTAAGGTAAAGAAAGAAAAAATATTTCAATTAAAAAATATCTCTTTCAACATGATTTCAAAAATATAAAGAGATAATTTTTTATATTTGATTAATATATTCAATAATATTTAATAAATATATTATTATATAAAAAACCTATCAAAACGTGTAATTTCATATTCAAACACAGAGTCTGAAATCACGCTAGGAGGACCTGAAGTCATATGACTTCAGGGCTTGTGTGCACTGAAATTTTTTTTATTTTAAAAATATTTTTTATAATACTTAATCATGATTTATTAAATTAAATAAAAATATCAATAGTTCTAGGAGATGATTCTTTTTGGTGTTCAAACTTCTAATGATTATAAATTATGTTGCAATAGGAGTTTTTTAGGTCTATCATTGAGTTTTCACCAAAACTCATTGATGGACCTAGGATATTTGGATTTCTCAAAACTCAGTATCAATAGTTAGAGTTGAGCTAGGAGATGGTATTTTTGGTGTCCAAACTTCTAATGATTATAAATTATATTGCAATAGGAGTTTTCTAGGATGAATCAGTTGATTTCGGTAAAAACTCACTGATGGACCTAAGATATTATTTCTGATGTGCAAGCTAGGGCCTAAAGTTGGATGACTTCAGGCCCTTCGTGCACTGAATTTTTTTTATTTTAAAAATATTTTTTATAATATTTAATCATGATTTATTAAATTAAATAAAATATCAATAGTTATAGAAGATGATATTTTTAGTGTCCAAACTTCTAATGATTTTCATAACTGAAAATTATTAGTACTAAGTTTGCACATCAGAAATAATATCTCCTAAGTAAATTTTAAATAGAGATATCAAATATGGAGAAATCCAAGTATCCTAGGTCTATCAGTGGGTTTTCACCGAAACCAACTGATTCATCATAGAAAACTCTTATTGCAATATAATTTATAATCATTAGAAGTTTGGACACCAAAAATACCATCTCCTAGCTCAACTCTAACTATTGATTTTGGATTTTGAGAAATCCAAATATCCTAGGTCCATCAGTGGATTTTGGTGAAAACCTACTGATAAACCTAAAAATCTCTTATTGCAACATAATTTATAATCATTAGAAGCTTGGACACAAAAAATATCATCTCCTAGCTCAACTCTAACTATTGATACTGAGTTTTGAGAAATCCAAATATCCTAGGTCCATCAATGGATTTTGGTGAAAACCCACTGATAGAACTAAAAAGCTCCTATTGTAACATAATTTATAATCATTAGAAGTTTGGACACTAAAAATATCATCTCCTATAACTATTGATATTTTATTTAATTTAATAAATCATGATTAAATATTATAAAAAATATTTTTAAAATAAAAAAAATTCGGTGCACGAAGGGCCTGAAGTCATCCAACTTTAGGCCCTAGCTTGAAGTCATCCAACTTTCAGGCCCTCCTAGGGCCTGAAATAAGTCAAATCTAGGGCCTGAAGTCATCTGACTTCAGGCCCTCGTAGCATGATTTCAGGCTCTGCGTTTAAATATGAAATTACATGTTTTGATAAGTTTATATATATATTAATATATTTATTAAATATTATTTAATATATTAAATTTATATTAATCAAATATTAAAAATTATCTCTTTATATTTTTGAAATCACGTTGGAAGAAATATTTTTTAACTAAAATATTTTTTCTTTCGTTTTTTAGCCGATTCCATAATATATTATTTTAAAATGAAAAGTCTGAAAAAAAATTTCAGATGTTTCGGAATTCGTTACTGAGAAAGAGAAAGAGAAAGACAGTACTTATCGGGAGGGGTATAAGAGGAAGTTCACTAAAATGAGTGTGTCCTTTGATAAAAATGAAACCATGGTACGTCTTTTAAAAAATATCAATTTTTAGATACGCCCTTTGGTAAAAAGTTGAAATTACACATATTTGGTTCAATCAAGCTGTTAATATTGGAAATAAATTGTAACACTTAGTTCGAATAATTATATTGAAATACAAAATTGATTGAAGATCATGAGATCTTTGAATAAGAATATTTCCTTTTTTTAATTTAGTAAAATTAATTGTCAGATCCATCGATCAAATAGCTCGCTGGCAGTTAGAAAAAATGTTTTGACGTTTTGGTATCTGATAACTTCTTCAAAAGAGACTTTGATTCCTGACATTCAATTGGTCAATTTGTTTAATTAGCACGAGGAATTCCATCATTCGAGCCGAGTAATTAAGAAAATAATTAGTTTGAAAAACATGATAAATATTTAGGATGCGATATTGATACTCTACCGTTGCCACTGGATCACAGCCCGCAGCTCCTATCGGCCCAGTTAGTAATCACTAATCAGTCAAGCTGCCATCGACAGTTTGACTCGCTGACATTGCATTGATTGGCGCATGCAGGCTCTTGTCTGTATGTAAACGTTTTTAAGAGGTGGATTGATGATTAATTATTATTTTAAAATTTGAAAGATATCCTCCTCCTCCTTTTAAATATTTGAGTGAGGATTTATTTTTTTTATTTTAATTTTGAAATTAATATTTAAATTAATAATTTACAAGATTTATCTTCTCAGTTTGACTTTGAAACATTGAACGAACCATGGAATTATTTTTTACCATCTTAAAATTTACATGTGAAAAATTAATAAAATAATTAAAATTCTAAATAATATAAAAGTACACATAAAACCCACTAAAACATAATTAAAAAAACAAAACACCTATAAAAAGATATATTCCAAATAGCCGATGATGGGAGTGACGCCTTATAAATGAGAACAAAACAAAAATGATAACTTTCCTTTCGAACCGTTTAAGATAAATTATAAAAGGTATTTTATTATCATACAGTAATAATCTAGATATTAATCGTGTCAATCATTATCAGTAGGATCTAGATAAAAGATGATTTATTCGACTCTTCGTCAATTTGTTTCAAGATCAATAATTACAAAGATTATTAACTCGGATAATATAGTTAACACTTGAAGAAGATAGATATATTGGTTTAATCCAATTTTAACTCCGGACCTCAATAGGGCGCTTAAATATCCATATCCATGTAAATCAGGATGTCCATTCCCCAATTCAAATTAATTAAAAAAAACAAATTGAAAAAAAAATTGTTAACATTCACGACCAGAATCCACTTTGATTGTAATGGCCTAAACCACATAAAATTTCAATTTGAATAATTATAAGTCAAAACAAACTGAAAAACACTCTCTTAGAAGATCAGCGCAAAAAAAAAAAAAAAAATCAATTTGATATTATAATTAAATTTGTGCGCTTTCAATAGATAAGTTGGTCTACCTACCCCATTACTATTTTAGAAAGGATTACTTACTATTTATACCCTTGGATATTTTATATCGCATATTTTATGGGTCGTTTGGTTTGGAATAATAGAAAATTAAAATAGAAATTGATGATAATCATTCTCGTTTACACTATTTGATATATGTCAATTCATTCCCTCATTTTTATTCCCTATTGCCCTTAATCAATCAAACTCCTTAATCATTCATTCATTTTTATATATCCAAAATATTCCTTTTTTATTTTTTATTTTTTATTTTATTATCTCCATTTGCATTCTCTCATTTCACTTTCTATATCTGCATTTTAAAATTTTTCTCTCTACGTATTTATTCTTTTCTCTCACTACCTCTTTTATTATATTTTTTTTACATATTTTATATTACTTTCTCTTGCTACTAATTTATCTCATTTTATATTTTTCTATATCATTTTCTCTCTCTACTCTCTTATCATACTTTATTTATCTTTGTTTTTACATTTTTTTCTCTATATTTTCTATATTATTTCCTCTCTATATTTTTTATATCACTTTCTCTCCTACCTTTCTTATCATAATTTATCTATCTTTTTTTTTTATTTTCTTTCTCTACATTTTCTATATTACTTTTTTCTCTCCCTCTCTCATCTCATTTTCTTTCTATATATTTTCAATATTACTTTCTATTTCTATCTCTCTTATAATAATTTATTTATCTTTATTTTTTATTTTTTTATATTTTCTATATGACTTTCTTTTTCTATATTTTATATATCACTTTCTCTCTCTGTCTCTCTCATCTTATTTTTTCTCTCTATATTTTTTTAATGATTCCTCCCTCTATTTTTTATCACATCTATCTTATCTTATTTTCTTTCTACTTTTAATTTTCATTTTCTCTATTATCATATTTTTTTATTTTTTTCTTCTAATTTCCTCACTTTTTATAATTTCTTTCTCTATATTTTTCTACTTCATCTTTCGACCCATTTTATTTTACTTTCTTTATTCTGTAGTAATTCTATTATTTTAATTAAATTTAAAATTTATATGGATTCTCATTACTAAAGTTGAATTGAACCAAACATTATTAATAACAATAATTTTTATTTCAGAATTTGAAGTAAACATTATCAATGTAATTCTAATTTTCATTACCATTGACCCTTTAATATGAATCCTATTATGATTTTGATTAATAAATTTTGACCGAACGCACGTTAATTTTCTAACTGACCTATTTCTTATATGCGATCATCATTTTGACACGTCATTAAATTTTCCTGCATTCAAACATGTATATTTAATATTATTCGAATATATTATATCCTCAATAATTTGTTTACAAATTATGTTCAAAATTATTGATTCATTAATATATATGACGTAACGTTCATTAAAAAAAAGATTCGTGATGAGTTTCTTAATCCCGTACCAACGCCAAATTCAACCTGTATTCTGACGTCCAATTCATATTTTAAAAAATTAAAAGGAAAATTCGCACGTTTATCACAAATAGAAAAAAACTATTATACAAACTTTGAAAAATAAAAAACAAATCAAAATATAAAAAATGTAGAATATATATATATATATATATATATATATATATATATATATATATATATATATATATATATATATATATATATATATAGGTTCATGACTTCACGTCACCAGGCCTTTTGAGAAACGTGCATCATTTTGAGATGGATTGAACAAATTGGTTGTCTCTTTAATTGTGAGAATAAGCAAAGAATCCTCGTGCAACAGCTAAGGACCGCGCAAACAACGAAAATGGCCTGGCAGAAAAGGTAAGGCGCTTGCCTTCGGCATCCCTTCTAGGTAAATCAAAAATTAATATGAAAAAAATAAATCATATTGATAAAAAAAAATGGATGTGAGGTTGGTACATAGATTTATTAGTATATAATAAAATAAATTATTTATATAACTATAAAATTAGTTTAGCATAGAATTAGTTTTTTAATTTATTATTATTTATTTATTAATATTTTTTGTAAATATTAAATTTTATGAATATAATTATCTAGTCGTTTGTTTTTTTTTCTTATCTATTTTTTTGCATCGTTTTTAGATTATATTTGTATTATTTTTATGATATCAGAGCAAGGTCTTATCATGCCAAAAAAAATTGAATTTGGAAAGATTTCAACGTCATCATCAAGATTTATGATTTTCAAGTGTCTGAAGATCGATCATGGCTTCTTCAGCGATTTCTATGTCATGGTTGCTTTGTTAAAAAAATCAGTCTGCTGCATCCGTAAAAAAATGATGTTTTTTTGTGTTTTAACCATTAGATCGTCTTAAAATTTTGAGGGAATGTTTCTCGCACCCAAGGTTACATTTTGAACTATGGAGATCAGATTTTGAGTTTTTTAAATCCACCTGACAACTAAAAAAAAATATGACTATTAATTCTGTCTTCTTATTAGAAATTCGATAGTCAATTACAACAATAATTCCTTAAGTTTGGAGCATCCAACATGGCACAGTAGTTCCTCCTACAGACTCTAGAGTGACTCAATCATCCAATACCACAATTATAACTCTTGCTGAACAGTTTCAAAAGTTCTTTGCATTTCATCCACATGTTATGTCTGTTTCTTCTCATAACAATTTTCTCTTTAATAGTACTTTAGGTATACCTTCCACTATTTGGATCATTCATTCTGGAGCTTCGTATGATATGCCATTTAATGTCAATTCTTTTGAAATTCTTCTGCTTCTGTGTCGGTCATGATCACAAATGGTTCTCCTATGCCATTAGCTAATGTTGGTTCTATTTCTATGTCTAATTTGTCTTTGTCTAATGTTTATCATATTCTTAATCTTACCTTGAATATTGTCTCGGTCGGTCAATTATGTGATTCTGGTTTCTCAGTTTCTTTTACTTCATTTTCTTTTTTTGTGCAGGATCCACGATCTCAAAAGCAGATTGGGATATACCACAAACAAGGGGAACTATATGTTGTAGCTTCCAGTGTTGATTTGCCATCCTTTCGGTTAAACTCTACTTCTTCTGATTTTTATTTATGACATTCTCGTCTTAGACATGTTTTTTCTTCTTGTTTGAAATACTTAGGGTGCGTTTGGTTTGTATTTTCCCGTCTGTTTTCTATTTTCATTTTCTGTAGAAATGCGATTTTTTAGAAAACATGTTTGGTTTGTATTTTCTAGCTTTGTTTTCCAGAAAAAAACATAGCGTTTTCTGGAAAACTAGAGAATGAAAAAAGTCATTTTCCAAAAAATGAGAAAATGCGGTTTTCTGAAAAATGAAAATGGAAAATGGAACAAATCAAACGCCCCCTTAGCTTCTAATAGAAATTTAGAAAAATGACAAACTCATGGTATTTCAGATTGGTGTGGTTGTAAATTAGCGAAATTCTTGGCTTTACCTTTCTATAGAAGTATCTCTGTTTCTCTTACACCATTTGAGTTGGTTTATTTTGATGTGTGGGGTTCATCATCGATTCATATACGTGGTGGATCCCATTACTATGTTTCTTCTATTAATGATTGTATCGTTACACATGGGTATATCTTATGAAATATCATTTTTAATTCCTTGGTCTCTATCATATGTTCCGTGTATGATAAAAATTCAACATAATGCTATTATTAAATATTTTCGATCTAATTTGGGTGGTGAATATACAACTAATCTTTTTCTAAACTACTTACTTCAGATGGTACACTTCATCAAAGTTCTTGTACAAATACTCTTGAACAAAATGGTGTTGCTGAAAAAAATATAGACTGATGGGGTTGAGCACCCCGTGGCTGATACATGGATGGAAGAAGCTATATGGCAAGAGGTGTCGAGTTTGAATGACTCTCTCTCCGGGGCTCCCTAGATCCTCTCGAGAAGGGGATCCCCCGAGACCCCCGCGGGTAGACACGCCCCGGGATCCAATCAAAAGAGGCACTCCCGAGATCACCTCGGGAAGTCATGTCCTCGAGACCACCTCGGGGAGGAAAAATGCCCAGGACCCCCCGGGCCAGAAGATGCCGAGTTCACCTCGGGGAAGCGGAGCACAAGAAGCATTCGGCCTCAAGGAACAATCCCCCTTTCCTCAGATCTGCAGATAACCATCACCAATTATCACGGAGTCATCATGACCCATAATTGTCACAACAGTCCAACCTTAATGACGGCGTGGACCATTGCAAAGGTTATCCTGTAAACGACAAATCGGAGGGACGTGGCAAAGATCGTGAAGACTCGTGCGACAACCGCTGCAGGTATAAAATGTACTCCAACCCCTCCGGTAAGGAGGGTTACACATTCTCTACTACACGCATATCTTCTAGCCTTCTTTTCATCTCCTTGATAGAGGCACTGACTTGAGCGTCGGAGTGGGCTCCGTTGGACAAACTCCGGCGTGTTCCCCTAACACTCGTGTTAATCTTGTAGGGTGTGAGTTCCTCCTTCAGCGTTAGCGTTCGCGTGGGCTGAACCCTGATGACTGACCGTCGACGTTGATTCCTTCCGGAACAAGTTTGGCACAATCTATGAGAAACCAGTAAAGCACCAGAAGGAGCACCGATGGCAGAGTCGGCGGGACAATCCATTGTTTTGACGATGGAGGTACTGGATCGCTTGGTAGCCAACGCCATCAAAGAGGCGCTCGAACAACACCAAATCGAGTAGGTCGCCTCACAGCAAGGTGTTTCTGTGTGGGAGGAGATCCCCAGAGTCTCCATCTCGCACTCTCAACCGCGAAGATCCGCCACACCACCGGGGCGACGTACCGGAGCAGCCCCGAACCACCCGCGAGACTCTCTCGGAGATATTGAGAAGGTCAACTCGGTAGCCTCTACCGTGCTGAGACATGAAGATGGACAGGGGAAGAGGGAGGAACCTAAGGCCTCCCCTAATGCTCCCTCTACCCCTTTCTCACATGAGATTGTAGAAGATCCCATGCCTAAGCAGTTCCGTGGGCCAGGAATTGCTGATTACGACGGGAAGACAGATCCAGAGGATCATGTTTGCAAGTTTGAAAATGCGGCACTCCTACACCAGTACACCGACGATGTGAAGTGCCGGGTGTTCTTAAACACCCTATCCGGAGCAGCCCAACGATGGTTCCAGAGGTTGCCCCCGGGTTCTATCAACTCCTTCATGGAGTTTAGAACCGCCTTCCTCCACCACTTCGCTAGTAGTCGTTGCTATTAAAAGACAGCCGACCAAGAAACCAAAATCCTAATGCCTCGCGGTGCTGCGGATGCCCGGGGTACTTAGGCTTGGTCTGAGTGCTATGGATGCCCGGCCAAGAAATAAAAACCCTAATGCCTCGCGGTACTGCGGATGCTCAGGGTATTTAGGCTTGGTCTGGATGCTACGGATGCTCGACCAAGAAACAAAAACCTTAATATCTTGAGGTATTGTAGATACTCGGGGTACTTAGGCTTGGTCTGGGTGCTACGGATGCCCGACCAAGAAACCAAAACCCTAATGCCTTGCGGTGCTGCGGATGCCCGGGGGTACTTAGGCTTGGTCTGAGTGCTACGGACTCCCGACCAAAAAATAAAAACCTTAATATCTTGCGGTGCTGCAGATGTCCGGGGTACTTAGTGATAGATCGAATAGCGTGCTAGAGGGGGGGGTGAATAGCACTTTGTCGTTGACGTCTCTACAAGATTGTTAGCGTAGCAGAAATAATAATATGCAAAGGACAATAGAAAACAATGCTAACAATTGGAATTTACTTGGTATCCACCCAAACGGGTGACTAATCCAAGGACCCAGCACGTACACTACCTCCGCTATGAAAAATCTCCTTCAAGTGGAGAAACCTTTACAGCGATGTTGTCTTCCTCTTTACAGAATATAGTGATTGACGAGAGAGGAAGATGAGAAGACTTTTTGCACGAGTAGCACTTCGTTACAGTACAGAACCGTACCGTTCACGTGCAAACAGATCCTTTTTTTATAAGAGAACAGGACAAACTCGCAGTCTGTCCAGCCCCGCACCAGTCGACTGCCCCTGGGGCAGTCGACTGGCCTAGCATTAATTGCTAGCCAACGGCTAGTTTTCGGGGTACATCAGTCGACTGCCTTTGGGCCAGTCAACTGGTAGAAGGCTGAAAACCTTCCGTGAGTTTTGGCAGTCGACTGCCCTCTGGCCAGTCGATTGCCCACTCACTCCCAGCTATTCTTCACATACTCCTTCACGTGTACCTTCAGGTTCACTTCCTTGGTACGCCCCTTGAAGTCATCTTCCACTGGCTCTCGTCCCTCGGATGCGTACACAAGCCTTCCCTTGGCTCTCGTCCCTCGGATGCGTACATAAGTCATCAGTCGACTGCCCTTGAAGTCCACTTTCCGGTTTGCCCTTGGAGTCCTCCTCCCTCGGCTTTCGTCCCTCTGATATGTTCGCCATGTGTGATTCTCCAAGTCCTGCAAACTCAATCATATATATCAAATACAACATAACACTCTAACCTTAAATATATTCACACACACACACATCAAAACCTTGATCTTCCAATCATTTTAGGGTCGATTGCCTCAACAATTAGGCTTGGTTTGGGTGCTACGGACGCTCAACCAAGAAACAAAACCCTAATACCTTGCAGTGCTGCGGATGCCCGGGGTACTTAGGCTTGGTCTGGGTGCTACGGACGCCCAACCAAGAAACAAAACACTAATACCTTGCGGTGCTGCGGATGTCCGGGGTACTTAGGCTTAGTCTGGGTTCAATAGACGCCCAACCAAGAAACAAAACCCTCATACCTCGCGGTGCTACGGATTCCCGGGGTACTTAGGCTTGGTCTGGGCTGGGTGCTCCAGATACCCAACCAAGATTTACGCAGCCCCTACCTGGGACCTGAAGGAGGCTCAAGGACAGAAGGTTAACACACACAACCTACCCGACATGAAACAAACATCCTCAGTCATGGTAAAACTAACAGAATAATTGGTTATTGCTCGAAGCGCTTACACAACAGAGATAACAAGTGTTTTTCTTCATCTTTATGGAAAATACATTGACAATGACATCTCAAAAGGAATATAAAGAATATGGGATACAATCAATGGATCCAGTAGAGTAGATCACTCCTTTGCCCCGGTTCGTCCCTATCGCATCAGCATCCCCGCATGGTCACGTAGCCCGGAACAAAGGGGAAGAGAATGGGGAGCAACAGCTACAACTCCTCCTCGGATAACAAACTACTCCAAAACTGACTGATGGTCGATGCCCAAAACTCGGGGAAACGGGCGATCAGGCGGGGGAGAGCAACCGGGGAGGAGCAGAAGATGAACCACCATGAGATGCTCTGTTAGTAATATGAGAGAAGTGTCCTAAGGCAATCGCCTTATGATTGTAATCATTTACTTTAATAAATGAATATTCATGTTCATGTATTTGATTGAGATCTTAAACTCATTTACTGAATGTCCGCAATACAATTCACAGCATGAGAGAATTTGTGATGAATTCACAACTAGTGATTATCTCTACATGTGCAATTGTGAAGTATTGAAATTGTCCCTAGTCGATGAATTGATAAATACGGACACTATCAATTCTGTTGAGACTAGCATGGGTTATTCTCTAATCAGCTGATTCTCACTGGCTGGTGACATTGGGATGTCTGGAGATAAACATGGATGTTAGTTAAGGGAACTAGTTCATTGGAGTGACTAGCTGTAAAACTTCATATGGTAATCTACATATAGATATGTCAATGAAAGTTCTTACTGCAGCTTAAGTGCGATGTTCCTTTGACTTGCGGTGTTCAAGTCATCTTGGTCATGGAGACTTATACTTTGACATCTTAAGCAAGCATCTCTAAGGAGGTGTGGACCCAGGATGGTTGGGTATAAGCCGAAGTGCCCGAAGATGTTTGAACAACCTACAAACGATTCACCACTCCTTGCGAGGAGATGTATACCCAAGGCCTATCGTCGAATTGTTACTCGAAGCCTCTGGCCAGAGCATAACATGTTCCGAGTATGAATCTCTATGAAACATGAGAGTAATTAGAATCCGTTGGACGAGAAAGACATTACTTGGGCTAGGTGTGACGTAGTCAGCCTAGTGGGGACTGACACACATAGACCGTGTCCTGAACCAAGTGGGTATAAGATGGTGAAGGGAATGGGGCACGACTCATTATAGCTGCTGAAGGGTTTCAGAATTATTTCTGAGGTCAACCGTTGATCTTTCGATTAATTGGGGATCATGATGTACTACTAGGTGCTACTCATGATCGTTCTATAATTGATTAATTATAGACGGCCAACATAAATCGAAAGCCTATTTAGTCACACGCACAACGAGTAATCTGAGGAATTTAAAACGAGTTGAAAATTGGATTTTCCGATCAAGAAAAATAAGTCGAATCTGAATTTATCAGAGGCGCACCGGAAGCTTAAAGTGGCTAAGTCTTTTGAAGGCTTATTGGACGAATTAAATGCGTTTAATTCGCAAGGAGACGGCTTGATTTCGCCGGCCAAAGAGGGTCCCCACCCTCTTTGGTTTGGCCGGCCACAACAAAGGGGGAAACCAAATTATTTGGTTTAAATTATAAAATAAATCGAGCGTGATTTGTTTTATAAAATTATGGATAAAGAAATTTATATAAAGAAATTTATATAAAATTTATATAAAGAAATTTATAGAAATTTATTCATTTATGGAAATTAAAATGAATCATGTATTGGTTTATTTTATTTTATAAAATTAATTATGAATTGATTTTTCCATGATAAGAAAAATTTATATAATAAATTTCTTGTAAAAATTTATTCCATAATAAAAGGGGAGATGTGTTTGTTTTTATTATAAATTTAGTTATAATAAAAACTTGGCATAACGGAATAATTCATAGAAAAATTTATAAGATAAATTTCTTATGAAAATTAATTCCGTTAAAAGGGAGACTTGGCGATGGAGAGACTACTATATAAAGGAACCAAGGCAAGGCTTGAATTCCAATCAAGAGATCAAGTAGCAAGCCTCTCTTCCTCTTCTTCTCTCCCTCTCCCTCCTCTAGTGGGCGCCGGCCCTAGAGGGTCCTCCTAGGGTTGCCGTCAGCCACCTCCACCAAGAAGGTGCCGAAGAAGAAGAAGAAGCGGGTCGCAACTCCTTCCTTCCCCCGGATCTTGATTCCGTTACTTGGTGGTTAGTTTTCCATCTCTCTCTCTTGATATTCTTGTCGTGCCTTTGGAGAATCTAGTAGTTCTTGTCGGCACGAAACTCGTGGCTTTCCGAAGTCATCCCGAAGAGAACTCGGCGTGGACGTGAATAGAGGCGGAGCTTCCAAGGGACGCTACGGTTGGATCTCGTCCCTTTCTACGAGTTACGCGAGGTATTAAGTAAATTAGTTTACTTTCTGCAAAATTTTAAATGTATGATCATGTCTCCACAACTTAAGGTTGCATGCTAGATACGTGGTTAAAATAATTTAAGAAATTATTTATGCTACACCTTCCGCTGCACGTAATTAAATTTTAAAATTACGAACCCGTATCCATATCAACATGCACCCGGTCCCAACAGTGGTATCAGAGCCGGTTAGTGTTCGACATAATCATATAATTGTTTTGCAGAAAACTTTGTCATGATCTCAATTTTTGAAAATTTTCTAATTATGGAAACTTTCCAATTATGATAAATTTTAGATTTAGGAATTTCAAAGTTTGGAAATCCTCATGAAATTTCGCAAACTTTTGAAATATCCTAGTTTCTGAAATTTTATGATAATTGTGAAAACTTCCCATTATTGGAAACTTTCCAATTTTGAAAATTTTCTATTTTGGAAAATTTTCAATTTTGAAAATATGTAAGTTTTCTTTGTACCAGAAACTTACAATTATTCTGAAAACCTATTATGGAAAGCTCGCAATTTTGGGCACTTTCTTTCAAGAAAGTCTAGACAAATTTATGGATAATTAATTGACAATTAAATTCAAATTGATTTTTAAATTATTAACAAAATTCTTTACTTTGGGGAGTACCTCGGGGAGCCACCCAAATTAAAGTTACTTTGGGGAGTAATGTCTTTTTCGGACTCTCCGGTGAAACTTGTGGTGCCATCTCCTCCATGCTCTCCCAGGAAAGGTGCGATCTCATCTCTGCTATGCTCCCCAGTGATGTGGGAAACCCCTAGTAGAAGGGGGGACGATGGAAGATGTACCAGAAGGTTGTACGCCTCATAAGGGATTCTGGGAGCACCTGACTTAGCCTGGGCAGATGGGGCTTCACACCCCTTTGGGCGGTGAACCTCCTCCCTTGCCGGGTTTCCCTCTAGGCTGCAATCTCTTTTCCCTTTCTGGTCCATGAGAATGGGAAGGAAAGATGGATGGGAACGAACACGTTGGTCTTCCACCTTTATAGAGGGGGTTGCCCATCCTCATTTAATGCGGGCACGACGCAAGAGCAGTAATAGACACCAATTTTGAGGCGTCGTGTCGTTTCCATCACTGTCGATTGGTATGCCTTTGCGGCACCTGGGAATTCGCAACCCTTTATAGGCCAATTCAATGGATCGCCTGGGGCTCGGAGATGACGGTTCGAAGGCTGCAAACACTCAATAGAGAAAGGAGTCAACGTGGATCCCACAGAAGACTAGCCGCGGGCTTGGTAGTTGGGCTTGCGGGGCTATCTTGGGGAGATCCGTACCCAAGATCAAACCCGAAAAATCCCAAAAGACACCTGACACCACAAGAGATGCTGGGTCCCTAGAACCAACCCAAGGGGTTGCAGGGGATGAGTAGTGACCCCCTGACTCCTTTACCCCCGGGGCTGAGAGAGAATGTCTATTCTTCAAAAAAGTTAATCTGCTATCTGGCTCCTGTAGTCAAAGAAAAATACCGATCCTTCTACTCTCTTAGCCCTCGAGACAAAGACGAATGATATAGGGAGTCAAACGCAAAAGCATGAATAGGGCAGTAAGGCAAAGAGATATTTTCATGATAATCAAAACGGATACATCGGGGCCAAGCTCCCGGGTAATAAATAATCCTACAGTTCTTTGCCCTCAGGTGAGAGCTCTTCCCAAACTCGGTCGATGCTCATGAAGCCCAGGTCGGCATTCGGAGGTAAAAGTTGGGCCTTCTTCAGCTTGTCGATGACTTAGTGGAAGTCTTGCTTCAAGCGCTTCATTACCTGGCCGACAATGATATCGCCAAATTCATCCGACTCCAGGTACTTAGCCTTGAAGTCTGCCTCGGCCTCTTTAATACGGGAAGCCTCAGCAGCTCGAAAGTTGCGCATGTCAGCCTCAACAGCCTCCTTGGCACGCTTTAGTTGCTCCATCTCAGCAGCCATTTTATCTTGGTCCGCCAGAGCCTCCTTGAGCCTGTCCGAGGTGGCCCAGACTTCCGACCGTGCCTGGGCCAGATCTTCCTCAAAGTCAGATAGGAGATTAGTCGCCATCATGAGGTCGGACTCCTTCTGGGCGAGTTGGCGCACTTGGTCTTTAACACGTTCGTTTGACCTCCCGACCGAGGCCTCCAGAAGGCAGATATCGCCCGACAACTTCTTCTCCTGCGCTTGAAGCTGGTCCCACTCTCGAGTCACCCGGAATAGGTTGTTGGTGACGACCATAGCCCTTTTAGCCGCCAAACATTCCCGGTGCCTGGAACTCTGGAGAGAGGACTCCATGGTCAGCAAGGTGTCCAACTGATGCTCCACCTTCGCGTGGAGAGCTCTGCTGACCCCCGCTTGCATAAGTCCCGCTTTGAGCTCGTGGTCAGCTGCGACCTCTGCTCTCAAGGCCTCAATCTCGAGCCTGGCGTACAAGCCACAACCGACTGTTAGGCAGTCTTCAGCTGCCTATCTTTACACCAAGGAATTATAGAGCATACAATAAAACAACCTATGTACCGCGAGCACACACCTTCAAAAGGAACTCACGGAGAGTGGTAAGAGGCCCCGCAGAGACTCGCATGACTTCCCCCCTTGATAACTCGAGGAGCCAACCCGACAATCGAAAGGCAATGAGCCCCCTGCGCGGAGGATGTAGCTGGACAGTAGGACCTCCAGGTGGCAGTGTTGAAGGGCCGGAGTCACCCTCCTCAGAGTTGGAAGCCCCCTCGAAAGAAAGGCCCTCGGTAGGGACCTCCTTCAACTACACCGGGGGGAAAGATTGCATGGAAGCCTCCAACGCCGCATCTAGCCTTTTTTAAAGGCGGTCAAGTTGCATTCGGTATTAGGTGGACAATGCTTTCTTACCCTTAGTGTCCTTGGCAGGGTCAACCAAGGAAGAGCCGGAGGCCTGACCACCTGCCTCCAGAGCGGCAGTCGAAGGAAAAGGTGGAGATAGGGGAGTATCTTTCCCACCATCGGAAGGTGGAACATCCTCCTCAGGGATAGATGGAAGGGTGTTGGGGCCACTGGAGCGCAACCTTTTCCATTTGGCGCCTGAACCTTCCGGAACCTTCCTCTTCTGCCGACCGGAGAATCGGGCTTTTCTGTTTTCACTGTCTTTCTGAGCTTTTCATTTGTAAAGAGTCTTCTCCTCCCTAAGGAGTTCATCTGGAGTTTGCGCTTTATTATTCTTTAGATTAGCAACTTTCTTGATTGTAAACCAAGTAAATATGTGTGTCTATTTTCTTTTTCTGTCTAGTTTATTTTTGATGTTCTTTATTATTATTGCAAACTAACATCCATCTTTGTTGAGCAAGAACAAGAGATAATTTTATTTGTAGGGGCAATTCACACCCCCTTTTGTTGACCGCACGATCATCGACAAGTGGTATCAGAGTTAAGACGCTCCAAAAGGACTAACCGTCATCTGAAGCAACTTACAAAATGGTCGGACCGGCCATCTACCCGCCAATATTTGAGGGGGAGTTCTTGACTTGGAAGCGCAAGATGCAGGTATTTTTTAAGATCGATTTTGATTTATTATTAATAATGAAGAATGGTTTTGAAGTCCCCAAAGATGTTGAGAATAATGACAATGACGAGAGCCTCTAGACGAAAAAGGAGCAAGAAACTTTGTGGTAAACGGGAAAGCAGAATTTCATCTGCTAACCATTCTATCGGCACAAGAAGTCAACCGCGTCGAAACCTACAAGTCAGCGAAAGAGCTCTGGGAGAAATTCTTGGAGTTGCATGAAGAAACCTCGGAAGCGAAACTGGCACTACAAGATATCGTTTGGAACCAACTCACCAACCTCCGGATGGAAGAAGGAGAGACAGTGGCACAACTGCATGCGTGGATAAAAGAACTAATCACCGGTCTCACAAATCTCGGGGAAACGGTAAGCAACCGAGATTCACAAAGGTATGCTTTAAACGCATTTCCAAGAATCTCAGAATGGACGTCAATCATAGATTCATACTATATCTCCAAGAATTTAGAGGTAAGTACTTTAGAACAGTTATTTTGTACTTTAGAACTTCGTGAGTCTCGATGCACAGGAAATGGTAGAAAGATCGACAGCATTGCCCTACACTCAAGGAAGACTCAAAATGATGAAATGTCTTCAGCCGATGAAAAGGAGGCAACATATATGGTATGAAAATTTAAAAAATTCTTTAAATCTAATAAGTTTAATGAGATGTAGGTCAAAAGACACCCTCGGAATTAAAAAAAGATAAAATGCTATCAATGCAATGAAGAGGGGCACGTCAAGAAAAATTGTACTTCCAAATTATAGAACAAAAGAAAGGGGGCAACAAAGTCAAAGACCCACAACCTAAAGGTAACGTGGGATGAGTCCTCATTAGAAGAATAAGATATCGAGGAACATGCCAAATTAGCACTGATGACTACCCACCAAGAACAAAACATCGATAAAGGGGGAGCCACCTTAGAATCACACGTTAGAAGCAGCAGTGAAGGGAGAGCCTCTGAATTCGAAAATGACTTGGTAAGTGAGGTATGCTTACTTCCTCCCAATCAACTTTATTTCAGAATTAAGAATATGACCAAATCTCTTTGCAAATTAAAATTTTAGAATATAAACTTGAAAAAGAAATTAGCATCTGCATAACTAATAGAAATGCATGATAAATTAAAATTAGAAAATAAAAACTTAAATGCACAAATTAAGAAATTAGAAAGTATTGGTAGAAATTCAAATTTTTGTCAAAATTTAAAAGTTAAATATTCTGGAAAACTTAATTGGTATTTACGTTTTCATAGGGGCTAAATTATATAAATTCCCAAACATATATTCCACTTAAATTTTTGATTAATCATATTGGTAAAAAGTTATTTTGGATCCCAAATCCTTATTGAACTGTTAGATATTATTTATTTTTTATTTGCCAATTTTTATTATTAATGATTTATTTATAATCTTGCTGTTAAATGTTTTTGGGATAAATGTTGTAGAAAAATTAGTTTAATATTTTTCAATGATAGAGTCTGCTGTGTACTATCTATAAATTTTTTTAAAAAAAATTAATAGTTAAACAGATTTATTATGATTTTTTATTAGGAAACATATTTTTAAATTTTAAAAATTACTTAAAAAGTTATTTTCATCAAATCCAATTTTTCAGAATCGTTGGATCATGTTTTGGATGTTATAAAAAAATTTTAAATTTATTTGAAGTCGAAATTAAATTTTAAAATTATCTATTTTAAATTTATCAACTCGGATTTCAAAATTATTTTCATAAAGTTAATTATTTTGTCCCATTGACAATTTTCTTAGAGATGAGTCTACTAAAATACTAACTTAGATAAAAATTTTGATTAATTTTTGAGTAAAAATAAAAATTTAAAAATTATTTTTCTAAAATTAGACTTCGTATTTTTAAAAATAATTTTCAAGCAAAATTTTAAAAATTAGATTTTATAGAAATTAACTATTATGTTAGACATGTACTCAAAAATTTTCAAAAATTTTGGATATTTGAATAATTTTCCATAGATTTTTTGTAAGTCATTCTAATTAGTTTAATATATCTCTTAACATGTTTTAAAGTTTTGATATGATCAAATGGGGAGAAATATGATTAAGTTAAGGGGGAAGGGTTATTTTTTTTAAAAAAAATTCTTATGCTTTCATGGACACATACTTATTCTTGTTCTTTTTATGTTTGTTTATTTTTCTTAACTTAACTCGGTTTGATGTACATCAAAAAGGGAGAGATTGTAAGTACCCCGGGTGAGTTTTGATATGGTCAATCGAGTCAAGTTAGATCCTGTTGTATTTTAATCCCTGTGTCTAAATGTGCAGGAGCTAAGGAGCATAGGAAGTTGAGTGGAAGACGCAGTGGTCGAGAATGATGACACGGGAAGGGAGCTGATGGACTCAGTGCATCTGAGGGACGTGGAGTTCTGCGGAAGAGTACGCTGGTGGAGCGAGAAAGATGCGCATGATGTCCGAGGGATGAAAAGCCGGGAGGAAGTTCGCTCGAGGAGAAGGTCGGAGGAGGGTTCGGGTGAGCTCAACTCTGGAAGGCTCGGAAATCACCCAAGAAAATCCATCGGAGACTGGTCAACAAAAGGTTGACCAAAAGTCACTGAGGTACCCGAAAGCACTCGGGCGCCCGTAAGCACTCGAGCGTCCGAAAGCATTCGAGCTCTCTTGAATAAGGGCGCCCCTGTTCCCGGGCACCCCAGTGCATACAGGCGCCCGAGAACCAAGTTTTATCTGCCAACTAGCTGTTTGCGAACGTTGCGAAGTGGATAACTTCCAGGCCACTTGTCAGGCTCCCCCAAGCACTCGGGCTCCCCTATTGTTCCACGTCAACATTCAGATAGAATTGACCGGAGCTATAAATAGACCGCTAGAGCTTAGTTCCAAGATAACCATCAATTGTAAATGAATTCTTTTCTATTTTCATTGTCTTTCTGAGCTTTTCATACTGTAAAGAGGCTTCTCCGCCCCAAGGAGTTCATTTAGAGTTTGCGCTTTATTTTTTCTTGGATTAGCAACCTTCCTGGTAGCAAATCAAGTAAATCTGTGTCTCTTTTCTTTTTCTATCTAGTTTATTTTTAATGTTCTTTATTATTATTGCAAACTAACATCCATCTTTGTTGAGCAAGAAACAGAGATATATAGAGATTTTTTTTTTTACAGAGACAATTCACCCCCCTCTCTTGCCGACCGCACGATCATCAACAAGAAAGTATCTGTATTGGCATGAGGTCTTTTGAGGAGAGTCCAAGAGCAAAGCCATAAGGGCTTAGACTCAAAATGGACAATATCATGCCATTGTGGAGATACGTATATCCTTGGGGCCCCAACAGTAACAAACAGCTAGTATTTAAGATCTTGTTCCTCTTTCTTTGAGGAAGCGTGTGATTAGTTCTCAGTGGATGTATAAGATTAAAACTAAATCTGATGGGTCAGTTGAGTTATATAAATCTCATTTGATTGCTAAAGGATTTTCTCAACAATATGACATAAATTATCAAGAAACCTTTGCTCTAATTTCCAAGCTTGTTACTATCCGTAGTCTCGTTACAATTACATCAGTTCGTCAGTGGTCTATTTTTCAGATGGATGTTAAAAATATTTTTTTAAATGGAGATCTTAAGAAGAAGTTTACATGATGCCTCTACCAGATGCCACTCACAATCCTGGTGAAATTTGCAGACTAAAAAAGGCTCTTTATGGGCTTAAACAAGCATCTCGAGCTTGGTTTGATAAGTTGTCTATTATTATTGGATCTCTTAGCTTTCTTCCTAGCCAGCATGACTCTGCTCTTTTTGTTCGTTGTACTTCGTCAGATCACACATTACTCTCTCTTTATGTTGATGACATGATTGTTACAGGGGATATATAAGTGGAATAGAAGAATTAAAACTGCATTTGACTCGTGAGTTTGAAATGAAAGATTTGGATCATCTATGTTATTTTTTGAAACTTGAAGTAGCTTATTCTCCTCCTGGCTATCTTCTCATACAATCCAAATATATTGGTGACATTCTGGAGCAAGCTCATCTATTTGACACTCACACTTTGATACTCAGTTTGAGATTAATGCTCGGTACTCTTTTACTGATAGTGTTCTCTTGCCAGATCCTTTTTTATATCACACTCTAGTTGGTAGTATAGTGTATCTTACCATTATTAGATCTGACATTGCTTATACTGTACACATTGTTAGCTGGTTTATTGCTTCTCCCACTTCAGTACATTGGGGAGTTGTGCTTCACTTCCTTTGATATCTTCGAGGTACCCAGTTTCATAGTCTTCTTTATTCTTCCACTTCTACTTAGAGCTGCATGCTTATTCAGATACAGATTGGGGTGATGATTCTACAAATCGTAAGTCTACCACAAGATTTTATATTTTTGGGAGATTCTCTTATATCTTAGAAGAGTAATAAGTAGAATATTATTTCTCGTTCTTCTACCGAAGTAGAATATTGTGTTATGACATCTACTACTATTGAAATTGTTTGGCTGAGTTGGTTACTAGCTGATATGAGTATTTTTCCCTCGAACCCTACCTCTATAGATTGTGACAACTCTAGTATTATTCAAATTGCTCATAATTCTGTCTTTCATGAATGCATCAAGTATATCGAGATTGATTGTCATCTCACTCGCCATCATTATCAGAATGACACCATCACTTTGCTATTTATTTTATCTTCCATACAAATTATAAACTTGCTCACCGGGACGCATTCCATCACACGTTTTCAATTTCTGGTTAACAAACTCTCGATGTTTTATATTTAAGGATCATGAGTTTAAGGGGAATGTTAGTATATGATAAAATAAATTATTTATGTAGGGGTAGAATTAGTCTTTTCATTAGTTATTAGTTGTCTATTTATATCTCCTTTTCCTTTGTAAACACTAAGTTTTATGAATACAATTATTTAGTCGTCGTTTGTTTGTTCTTTCTCTTGTTTATTTCTCCTTCTCTTTTGCATCGTCTTAAATTATATTTGTATTATTTTCAAGATTTACGCCCATCAATCTGATTTCATGTGAGAATACGAGAAATATAGGGGTTAAATCACAAAATTTCTGAATTAAAGGGTTATTGTGGGATTGACAAAAATTGGAGGGGTCTAGTTGGAAAATGTCAACCCCTTATAATTAGTGTTTGTGGCAGAGAGATCGCGAACCGTCTTTTTCCCCTAAACCTCGCGATCTCTCTCTCTTTCTCTGCTCTTCGTTTTCTCCGCTTGGAATTGTCGGTGGCCGAGAGGCGACTTCTTCGCTGCTGGAGCTTCGCGTGCGCAAGAAGAGGAGGGGGCTAGAGCGTTCTTCCTTCTGATCGCGCCGTCCCTGATCTTGGACGAACAGTGCGTGCCTACCCCGTTTCCGAAATGATCCTTTCTTTTTTTCGCCCGATTGCAGCGGTGGGTCTCGTCGGAGTTGGTTTGGGAGACGTGGCCGGTAAGTTTTCGCGTGTTCTCCCGGGTGTGTGTCTTGGATGTGTTCGTTGTCTTTCTTCTTGATTTTGATCTGGGCGTCTCTTGGCTGATCTAGGGTTAGGGCAAGGCATTAGCTCCGATCTACGGCTTTCCAGGGCATTTACTCGGCTGGTTTTCTATTTGCTATCGAGCTAAGCGAGGTGATTCGGGCGATCTCAAATTCCGATAAATCCAGGTAAGGTTTCCTGGTGAATGTGATACTTTGATCGATCTGTGTATTGGATTGTATTAGGAATGTTGATGCAGCCTGACCCTGATTGTTGTTTTGGTGTTGACACCGATTTTAGTTTAGGTTGATAAGAGGATTGGGATTAAGTCATGGTCGTGGACTAGGCATACCTAGTAGGACTAGGTTGGATAAAATCCTAACCTGGAGGGTTAGGTGTGAGAAATCATAGCTTGGAGGGCTAGGTGTTGGAAAGGGCTAGGTGTTGGAAAATCCTAACCTGGAGGGCTAGGTGTGGAAAAATCCTAGCTTGGAGGGCTAGGTGTGGAAAAAACCTGGAGGGTTAGGTGTGGAAAAGTCCTAGCTTGGAGGGCTAGGTGTGGAAAAGTCCTAACCTGGAGAGTTAGGTGTGAAAAATCCTAGCTTGGAGGGCTAGGTGTGAAAAATCCTAACCTGGAGGGTCAGGTGTGAAAAATCCTAGCTTGGAGGGCTAGGTGTGAAAAGTCCTAACTTGAAGGGTTAGGTGTTTGGAAATCCCGGTGAGTGAAGCCGGGTCCCGGTGAGTGAAGCCAGGTTGACTGAAGTCCCGGTGAGTGAAGCTGGGCATGGAGTCTTGGTCCGAGGGATCAAGCACGAGTCGAAGATGGGCCGGAGGCTGGTTCTCTTGACTTAGAGTGGGTTTGACCTTGCCCAGATCGGTTTGGTGACCGATCAGGGAAGTTGGCACGAAGTTCCCTCGTGGATCGATCTGGTGACCGATCCAGCGATGTTTGATCGGTTTGGTGACCGATCAGAGAGCTTCCAGTAACTTTGGCAAACCTACTGATCGGCTCCTGATCGGTCTGGTGACCGATCAGGGAGAAACCTTAACCGATCAATCTGAATGATCAACTGTCGCGAGGTTTCTCACCCTGACCGATCAGGCTGGTGCCTGATTGGTCTGGGATCAGCCTGATCGGTCTGGTGACTGATCAGCAGTGTATTTCTGGCGGGAATGTGGCAAGCTGATTTCTAGATCGGTTTGGTGACCGATCTGGTGACCGGTCAGGGTGACCGATCATACAAGCTGGCGATCCCAGTTTTCTCACTGGGGACCAATCAGGCTGGAGCCTGATCGGTTTGGGATCATCCTGATCGGTCCGGTGACCGATCACTTTAATTTAAACGCGTTGTCAGGCGTTCTGATCGCGCACTGAACACTTCTGATCACCACTGATACTCCACTGATATGTTCTGATACTTTGATCTTCTGTTGATTTGCTGCCCTAATGTGCTGCTAAGCGTGCAGGTGACACAGGGATCATCCAAGGGAAGTCAAAAGAAGGTTTTCGCTACAGCAGTTTTGGTTGTTTGCTTCAGCAGGTTGCAACGTTCTCTGGAGTGAGCTGCAATGCTAAGGAGCTGATGACCTGGGGCTCGACTGGAAGGGATTCAGTGAGTTCAGAAGAGGTCAGGGATAGCTGGCTATTGCAGGAGAGCAGCTGGGAGCTGCTGTAGAGGAACGGTTGACCTGGCGATGGAAGCTGGTTAAGCTGGGTAGCGGAGAAGAGCTGAACAGACTTCTTGCGAGAGTGCTTGCTGTGCTATCAGTTCTCCATCATCGAAAGCTTTGCTCTACACTTACGATTACTCTACTGTCTTGAGCAACCATTTGTTACTTGGGCACTTGGAAGAAGAAACAAGGAGCTTGAGTCCATCAGCGAGAAGACACGAAGAAGGGAGTTCTTGCGTGAGATCTGTACTGGGTGGAGCTCGGGAGAAGCTTGCTTGTGTTCTTGTGGTTCTAAGCGCTAAGTAAGATCCTTCTTGTGTTTCCTGTACTTTATACTTCATCATCTTGAAACGCTGTGGAGAGGTCCACCGAGAAGGAGGTTGCATTTTATCCGGTGTTCACCGGGGCTTGATCTGCCGACGATCAAGGGATCGCCCACCTTAAGGGCACGCCAAGGAGTAGGGGCAAGTTATCCCCGAACCTTGTAAATCCTCTTGTTAGCGTTCTCGTGTTTGCTCTTAGCTTAGGTTTAACTTCTGTACACTATGTTTTTGTTTGCTTCCGCCGTGCTAAACGTTTAAGTGCAGAAAACTTGAAAAGTGCTAAGTTTCGGTGTCTGGCTATATTCACCCGCCCCTCTCTAGCCATCCAAGGTCCAACAAGGAATTGGCTGCGTTTTTGTCTATGAGCCGATTAGTTTGAATCATGATTGTTGTGTGTGTTTTTAGAAATCATGCTCAAGAAATCTGATCAATTGTTAGATCTGGTTGAACCCAGTACTTCTGTTATTTTCTGTTTGGAGTTCGTTTTGATTCCTGCCGATCGTGGTCGTTTTGGTTTTGATCAGATTCTAGGTTGAGAAGTTGCATTCGTGTTTGTTTGCCTCTGATCGGAATTGGATTCTGTCATTGGGAGTTAATTCTGTTCGATTGTGTGTTGGATTAATTGAGGGATTAATGTGGATTAATTATTCTCAAGTAACCCTAATTATTTAGATGGTGTGTTGGTTAGGAAGTTAGGGCTTGATTGGGATTAATTAATTATAATTAGCCCTAATTAATCAAATGAGTGTTTAATTAGGATTAATTGATTAGAATTAATCCTAATTAAATTAGAAGTGATATTGGCTAAGTGATTGTGTATTTGATGCAGGATATTGAGTGTCGCGGCTATCTTCGCCGCGACTATTATTTTTGGACGGGGGGTTCTTGACGCCTGAACTTCTTCATATCGAGGCGGGTACCTCTTTTTATGCATAGATAGATTTAGTTAGCAGTAGGGATATCTGACATCTTTATCACTGTACTCTTGCTTCGGTAGTTGTATCCGTTAGCTTTACTGCTTACTATTTCTGTATGGATTGGTGATGCATAATTTATCTTATACCATACGCTAGGATTTAGGTATTGGTGCATACCGATTATCTGGACTACTGCATATCATGTAGATGACAGCAGGGATAGATAGTGGATGATGCATGGGATAGTGGCATGCATCATTGTTGCACGTCGCATAGGGGACGACCTTTGACTCCCTGGAGGTTGAGATGGGTCATCGTACTTGCTACTCGTGTAGGGGCATATGTAGGCGACCTTTGACTCCCCTAGTGGTTGAGATGGGCCGTCAGACCTGCCACATGACCTGTCGTGCAGCCCCGTTGGCGGTCCCCTGCGCTGCAGCAAGTCCCCTACCTATCCGATGATAGCGAGGGACGTTTAGAGCATTACTTCACCCGATGGCGGGGTACGTTCATGGTCTCCGACCCTACCCATTCGGTCTCGCGTGTACCGCCTCATAGACCGTCTGTTCGTGTAGGGAAGACCAGGTCAGAGCCCTACCCACTCCGTTCGCGTGCTTCCACGACCTAGACCGACTAGTGTCAGGGGTGACCCATGTTGCATCATGAGCATGCTCTGCATCTCTGCACTTGGTTGTGTTTGCTGCACTTGATTGTTGCACTTGGTTGGTGTGCATACTACCGGGTTTGGATCGACGCAGGTAGGTATGTACTTCCTTGTTTCTTATGGTTCAGCTCTGCATTCCCTTCTTAATTACTGCATTTATCTTGATTATTGTGGTAGATGGTGATTTACTGCTAGTATTTCTTCCTGTGCATATTAGACTGTATTCGCTGAGTTCTTAGGACTCACCCCATTAGCTCTGTTTTTCTCTTTTCAGGATGATCGTCTGGATTGCCCATCAACCTGTCCCAGTTCATGTGTCTCCGAGACGATTTCCACGATTGTTCTGTGTTTTGGTTGTGGTACATGTTGGTACCCTTTTCTTTTATTGGTTTTGGTTTCTTTTCACTCCCGCTGTCATATGTTGTGCTCTGTGGTGACGTCCATTTTACGGCAGTATAGTTGTACTTTTGTGTGCCATGGAGGTCTCGATTCCATTTTGATTTTGTCGTAAGTCGTACCGGTACGCAGCTTTGTTGTTGTTTTCATTCTCGCTTTATACAATCGCTTGTTCCAGCCCTATAGGCTGCGGTACAAACAGGTTGAGGTAGTCGTGGTGATCTAATTTTTCGATTGCCCATCGGGACGAGGGAGTAGCTGTTCAGTCGGTATCGGACGAGCGACTCCTCGAGGCGTGACAGTTCAATCCCTCAACCTCAAATGATAAATCTTTATTCATTTAACATCTAGTTAAGTCCGTAGATGTCTGCAAATATCTTGATGCACCATCGATCATCACCGTACTTCGAACGTCGCCTTCAGGAATTGAACCCTCAAGGCTTAACGGATGCAAAGATTAATATTCTTAAGCATTCATAAACAGTTTGTTAAATATAACACATGAAGTATTGGAAGTTCTTGCAGGTAGTCTCTGTGACTTTGTTCTGATTCATTTATGGCCGAATCTAGAGGCGATGACTTTTCCAACTCGTTGGCTGAATGGCTGAATGGCTGAATGGCTGAAGCAAATACAATGCCTTAACAAATTGGTAACTGATACGACTCTGCTTGCATCATATTTATATTTGGTTGTCACAGTTGAATCAAGTTTGAATCCACAAACAATTAATTTTGATTCAACTAACAGTGTATTTGACCGAACAACTACACGTTGATGAGCTGTATTTAACCATCACTAATGTAATTAAAACTACACTTACGTAATTAACACCATCTAGAAACCATGACTTTGCGCGAAGTGCACGTTAAGAGAAGGAAAAGGACAGCCAATGACTCCATTAAAACCATACCTCCGTGTGTTGAAATTAGCAGCTAGCCCTTGCATTGTCTTGGCCATTTCATCCATCTCTCCACCATGATAGACGTTTCCGACCAAAACCAGTTTAGTTTTGCAAATCCAAGAGTTGAAGCCGTTGAGTCTGACAGAGAAGACGATCACAAGATTGCCACATTGATTCGAAGAGCATCGCTCGATTCCTCGAATCTGATGTGGAAGAACAAAGGCTTCCTGACGAGTTCATCAGCCAGCAGCTCTAGTCCGATGCAGTTCTATTCGACTTCGCGAGCTCAGGAGATTGCCAGGTACAGGCAGGAGATGATGGATTTGGTGAGAGGCATGCCGGAGTCTGCTTATGAACTATCATTGAGAGACATGGTGGAGACTCCCCGGCTAGTGAAGAAGGTGGAGGAAGCTGCACAAAGGAGACAGGAAGGGACCAAGAATAAGGCAGACAAGGCCTTGGATAAAAGCAGAGGAACAAGAAGGCTTCTGAGAAATGATACTATGAATGGGTTGTTCCTCAAAACGTTTGTGCCAGTTTTAGGTGGAGGGAAGATGAAGAGGTCGTCAAGGTCTAATTCTTCGGCAAAAGTGTCCCCAAAGCCAGATGAAAATGAGTTTGGTGACAAGGAGAGCTTAAGCAGCAGCAAAAGCAGTTCTGAAACAAGTAGCAGAAGCACAAGTAGAAGCAGTAGCAGGTAAATTCTTCAGACAAAAATATATATCAAGATGTGCTAGCTAGCTGTTCTTACTGATCGATCATTGACATAGAATCACTGAATTTAACGTATTATTTTGAGTGTGCAGGAAAACGAGCGGCTGCTATGCTTTCTTCTTCACAAAGAAGAGCAAATCCAAGGAAACATCAAAAGAATTCGTTGAGTGAATCCTGTGTTAATTAGATTCAGAAGGTTTACTACTATGATTATCTCATCAAAGACGAGATGAGAACACAATATGGCTTATGGTAGTGGTGTAGAACTTTGCTTGTGAAGTTGGAAATATGGTTGTGATGAGATACGTGATGATGTAATCGCAGGGGCTATCGACTATCGAGCCATTCCAGAATTGCTTGCTGAAAAAAAAGAAGACATTCTGTCGTCTTCCAGTTTTATTGTGTTTGTTGTTCGTAATAAATTAAAACACAGTTTGATACAATTAATAGACGGATCTGCACTTGCATATCTTGCATCATGTGAATTGGTGATCTACTCATGCATTAGATTCACTTTAAGAGAAAATGGATCCCACATAGCTGAGATAATAAAGAGTTGATAAATTATTATTAAGGGTCTTGAGTTCAAGTCATGAGATTGGTGGGACGTAAATCCATGCACCTGTGTAAAAAGTATCTCTCCTTAACCTTTTACCTTCTTAGTCATTGTGATTTACCTTTTTCGTATTGGTCCTGGGGTGGGCTGACGGGATGTTGGGGACGAGCATTTTACTTTATCACCTTAAGAGAAAATGCAATTAAAAAATAATTTAGGGTTAAATTTCTTCTTCTTAATTTTGTTGACACAGAAAACTCTAGTTAAAATATCTAAAAGCTTATAATGGGAAGTGATCAGATCTTTAATTTTGAAGAGTTCACAAGTCAATTCACACCGTTAAAAATATACAAGCTAAAGCCCAAATTAATTTGCAAATTAACTTATTTGAAATGATTTCGATATAAGAAAATTTTTATATCTCTTAGAGTATCTAAAATATATATAATTATTTAACTTTAATTTTAAAAGGACCAAACTAATTAAAAAATAATTTATGACAACAGTGATTTTTTATGTTTCTAAAATATATATTTTAAAATTATTTCGTACTCTAAAATATATATTTATGACAACAGTGCTTATTTACTTCATCCAAGAAAATGAATGAGATCAATCCATTATCTTTTTTATTTATAACAAAAGAAAGAAAATAAAATAATATATTATCTAAAATACCCTTTTTATTTTTATTAAAAAATTTAAAATTCTTTATTGAACTAAAAAATATTTAAAATATTTATAATTATGTTCTCAGTATCCATGCATAGAAAATAATATCCATTGAAGACCATCTAGCATTAAGATTTAAATATTCAAAATATCACATTATTCAAATTAAAGATTACTAACATATTAGGAGTATAATATAAAGTCACACATACTCAACATAATACATCATGACATTCTAATAATTTTCCTAATAAAATCAAATAAGTCTTCTTCGTTCGATGCGCATTTATCAACTACAATTAACTACTGATATTAATTATAATATAAACTAATATAAAAAATTCAGGATTGGCTACGTAAAATAGTCGGAGAAGCAATTGCGGGAGCAGTCGCAAGAATAGATGCTCGCCGTGGAGCAATCACAAGAGAAGAGTCATCGGAGAGCAACAATCGCGATAGCAATTGTGGGATCCATCACAAGAACAGATGAGGGCAATAGAACAACCGCAAGCGAGGAATTGACGAGGAGCAATCACAGAAGATGTAGGTTCTGGAGCAATTGCGATGGCGGAGAGCAATCACAGAAAGAGGTGTCGCAGAGGAAGAAGGACTCACGGCGGAAGAAGGACTCGTGAAAGAGTCACGACCAAAGGAGTCGCAGTAGAGAAAAAGAAAAAAACCTATTGGATTTTTATATAATTTTTTGTTTCGATCTATTCTTTCCGTTCACTTTCCGTCCGATTCGAAAGGGATAATTTTTTCCCACAAAATTTTCCGCCGAAGGATTATGTTTTCCATCCCTTCTAAATTTTTAATAAAATAAACGTCAGAAAATTTTCCTCGGCAGATAAATTTCCTTAGTTTTACTTTCCTTACCTCCAAGTAAACAGGGCCTTAAGTAGAATATGAATATTTTTATATTTAAAAGAGTTTCTTTCAATGGAAATTTAGATGGTAAGTTAACCCCATCTAATTTTGTATTATTTTTTAAAATATAAAATTAATTGCAAATAAATTTGTACCTACAATACTGATATGCATTAAAAAAAATCTAATCACAGGCCCACTTATAGAGTAGGTTAAAAGAATAAGATAATACGGTATATGAGACCATCCGTCATCCGTTATGATCCATTTTTTATTTATTTTAATGGTCGATAGAAAATTTTCATGAGGTTAGACCGATCTATCAAGATTGAAAAAATTTTATTAATTATTTTTTTAATATTCCATTTTATTAAGAAAAAAATTCCTATAAATATATTATAAACGAGGATCAAATCGTAAACATTTAAAAGAGAATAGAATACTTTTTAAGATGGATGGATAATTAACGTATGAAATATTATTATTTTAAAATTTAGAATTAAAATTTAATGATCCTGTCGCGAAGCGAGGTGACGATCCCAAGGGCCGGACGGTCTCCCGGGCGTCACGAGCAAGTGAGGTGGTGCTGATCTGGCTCCAAGTTGGCTCTGGCATGCAAAATGATGACCGTCAGCAAACCTGTCGGGGGTTTCCTCGATCAGGCACTCCGACGGTCAAGTTAGTATCCGCAGGAAATATAGTGGAGCTGAATTGAAATACAGTAGTAGATGAGAGAGCTCGCGCGCACATACCTACGGTAGGAGGAGTGAGGAGTTTATATAGCAGGGGGAGCTAACAACCTTTGCCCGTGCTGACGAGACAAGGGTGTAATACCTGTCAACTCGTATGAGAGCACTTAGTAATGTTGCGGTGTGACGCGGGGTGCTCAAGCAATACGAAAGTACTGAATTGGCGAACTGACCGCAAGACGTGTCAGAGATGAGTAAGGTGTGCAATACCCTGATAACAAGGTCGTACTTTGGATGTAATGACATAGGGGGTGTAGGGGCGAGATAGCCTGTACCCCGAGCGCCGACCGGCGGGTCCGAGTGTCAAGACTGGGTCGGGTAATGGCCAGTGGGCGTGGGCAGCCACGCATCCGACTGGGAGAGTTGAGGCGCAGGGTACGCCCTGAGTCGGGGGTTTGTTGAGTTGTGTCTAGCTGATTCTGTCGGATATCTAATCCTTGTGGTGTTGCTGGGGCATGGGTCGCCACGTGTCCGACTAACATATCTGACCCAAATCGGGGTCGGAAATGGGTTGAGGTGACCGAGCCAAGCGGAGTTGGAAGTTGACCAATTGACCCTGCTTGTTGCCGGCTGGATAGCGTCCCGGGGGACTCCCTGGCTCAGAAGCCCCCCAGGCAAGGTCTTCGGTTGATCCATCTGCTAGACTTTCATAGCGCCAGGTTGGTTGGCGGAGCGAATCGACCCATCCATAGATAAGGCCAGGATCATTTAACTTTACGCGTTAATAGTTTTATAATTTATTTCTTTCGCGATGATTATGCAATCAATCGATGAGAATATTGAAATCAAAGAATTACCTTTTGTCACATTTCGATCCATTTTTATACACGTTTTATTAAATTTATTTGATACTAAAACGGTAAATTAGAGTACTTTTCAAATTTCCTACGGAAACCTGTCGGTGCGGATACATCGCTTGGAAAGGAAAAAAAAAGGGAAGGGAAGTGAGCTGATGCCACCGAGGTGTCACGTTAACCGGTGCGTTGAATCTGACGGCGTCAACGTCTCAACGACGCGCTTTTACTGCCTCATTCTGCCAACCTCCGCCTCAGGGAGGGCTCTGGAGCATATCCCTTCCTTGATCTCGATCCCGATCCCGCCGCATTGGCTGCGTTTCGCTGCTTGTGCGGCGCCGAATAATCTCCTCTTGGATCCAATCGACTTGGTGCCGCTGAGGTTCCAAGAACTGCGGTAAAGAGCGGCGGCGGCGGCTACGGTGGAGGGAGGGGCATAGGAGGAACCGGAACAATGGCGCCACCGCATCTGGCGCCGCCGCCCGATGCGGTGGCAGGCGGGAGCTTGGTGGCCGCGGCTTATAGAGGCATGTCCGCCGACAATATCAAGGGCTTGGCGCTCGCCCTCTCCTCTAGCGCCTTCATCGGCGCTAGCTTTATCGTCAAGAAGAAGGGTCTGAAGAAGGCCGGCGCGGCCGGGGATCGGGCAGGTGAGTCCGTGCGCTCTGTTTTTGGCATTTCCATGGCGTGGCTTCTACCTTGAGCGCACAGTTCTTGCTGATTTGCTCGAGTTCCTCTTTCTATGTGGCTTTTGATATTCCTATTGTTAAATATTCAATGCTTCCTTGTTTATCTAGATCTCGAATTAATTCAAATCGTTCTCGATCAGTGCAACAGTCTTGCCGCAAAAGATTTTTGCTATGTAGCTTGACATGATAAATCATAATTTGATCCCAATTGCAAGTTAGGTGAAACGATCGGATGAATTTCACTTGACGGATGCACATCTGGGCACTGTCAAGCACTGCCCCGAGAAGAAATCTCAGTAAATGACAGTGATAACTCAACACTTGCAAACAGACTTTGCATCATGAGCGGTAGGAGTAATAGAAAATTTTAGCAGACCCAAAGTTGACCTTTTAGAAAACGATGTGGAATTTGTCAGCTATATCTGCAGCAAACAATTGCAAAATGAGTGGCGTGTTAATCGTATGAAGTCCTAGTTATATAATGAATAAACTCAGTTATGTGAATAGACTCAGTTGAACTAATTATTGATCTGGACCTTCCAGTTTGGTTTTGGAGGCATTTTTAATGATGTGGAAAGGGAAATTAGTTTGTCAGTGGCTATCACTGATAATGGCCCATGGTCAAGATATGCTGAATCTACTATTGTTAAGCCTCTCAGGAACATTCCAGAAACAACTACAAGATGTAAGGCAACAGTGTGGTTTTAAGAAGACCTTTATTACTGTTTTAACTATTGACAAGGCACAAGCATAGATGAACGTTAAATAATATGATAGAAGGGAGGTAGTTATAGCTTCAAAAGAAAACTGTTGTAAATTAAAATAGTATTAACTCTCAAAAACATAATTCAATACATGAGATCCTAACTATTTTATAGATTGACAATATGACTTATTCTTCATAAAATAAAATACATTTTCAAATAATAAACTTTGAGGTGTAGTAGATGCGGTTCTTGTAGAGGTAGTGGAGGCCATGGTATAGGGTTTAGGGAAAAAGTATGGTTTCGGGTTTTGGGGTGAGGTATGATGCTCAGAGGCAAAGATAACAGCGGCTGGAATCTCAGGTTTAGCGAAAAGGAACTTGGCCCTGATACCATGTTGTAAATTTAATTATACTAACTCTCAAAATTATAATTCAAGGCAATCCTAATCCCTTTCTAAATGGATAACATGACTTATTCTTTATAGAATAACAATTTTTTCAAATAATAAAAGAAAAACAATATGCTATTATAATTTTCTCAATTCCTCTAAAAACATGGTGTAATAAAAATTATTGAATATTTCAATAGAAGCTGATGCATATATGACAGAAGGAATCAATTTTTACATCTGCATAGGAAAATTGGCTTATGGGCAGTGCTTGCTGTCTCGATTGGGCAGAATTTTTTAAAATAAATAAAAAATCTTGATCATTGTAGATGTGTGCAACTCTATACTCATTATGTATTGTTTTGAATGAAGTTGATGAAAGGAGAAACTTCAATTTGTAAGAAGGAAGCTATGACAAAAAATTTCCTATGATTTTGTAAATTCCTGCACTATATATATATATATATATATATATTATTGATGGGTGACTCATATCTGAATAATGGATGTCATGGAAGAAAAATCTATTAAGATTTTTCCTTACAGAATTTTATTAAGGTTTTTTTAATAAAATTTTGTTAAGGTTTTTTCTAATAGAATTTTGTTAAGATTTTTCCTAATAAAATTCTGTTATGGTTTTACTGAGTTTGGATTTAGGCATTATTTATAGGGATCATTGTAAGTCATTGTATCATCATCATTAGTATCAAGAGAATAAAGTGTATTCCCTTGTGTAGAGAGAATTTTAATAAAGCTTCGATTCTTTTTGTAGAGTAGGCACGCCGCCAAATCACGGTAACTCTTCTTGTCCTTCTTCTCTCTCCTCTTCTACTTCTTCCTCGTATTTTCTCTCTCTATTGTGTGTCTTTGCCTCGTTGCTCCCCGCGATCTCTTTCTCTCTTCCTCTTCTTCCGCGCTTTAGAGGTTAAGAGGTTGTTGCCCTTGTTTTGTGCAACAATTGGTATCAGAGCAAGGTTTAGTGGATTTTTTCAACATGTTGGGGATGTCTTCTGTGAAGTTTGATATGGTGAAGTTTGACAGAACTGAAAACTTCGGATTATGGCAGGGGAGGGTTAAGGGCTTGTTGGTGCAACAAGGCATGGCAAAAATGCTTGGACAAAGAAAATCGGAATGTGTGGAGAGATCAAATTGGGAAGAACTTCAGGCGAAGGCAGTTGCAACAATCAGACTTTGTCTTACGGATGTTGTGATGTATCATGCCATGGATGAAGAGTCACTGGTGGCAGTTTGGCAAAAGCTAGAAAGCCGGTACATGTCAAAGTCATTGACAAACGAGCTGTATCTTAAGCAGAAATTATTGGGGCTGAAGACGACAGAGGAAACCGATCTGGGCTAGCATGTCAACGTATTCAACCAGATTGTGAGCGATATGAAGCGGGTTGATGTGAAGATTGAAGACGACGCTGATGTTGTTAAATTCTTTACCATCATCTCCTACGTACAAGAATTTGGTTACTACTCAGATGTGGGGAAAGGAAACTCTCAAATTGGAGAAGTCACGGGTGCTTTGTTGGGCTTTCATCAGAGTAAGAAAGTAAGTGATGAAGTTTCTCAAGGAGATGGACTTGGTAGGAGCAAAACTCGGTATGAATCAAATAGCGGTAATAAGGCTAGTTCGAAGTTGAGAAGGAAGAAGGTAATCTTGTGCTACAAGTGTGGAGGCAAATGTCATATAAAGAGAGATTGTCCAGAGATAAAGAAACATGTTGCAGAGCAAAGGTAGTTCGACAAAGTCTGCAAACATAGTTGAAGAAAATTCAGAGAACAGTGATGGAGATATGCTATCAGTTATGTCGAGTTCGGAGCAGCTGACGGATGCATGGATCTTAAACTCTGCATGTTCATATCACATGACTCCAAACAAGGAGTGGTTTGACACCTATAGGGCAATGGATTTTGGTTCAGTGTCGATGAGAAACGATGCGACTTACAAAGTCATCGACATAGGGAACATTAGAATCAAGATGTTTGATGGCGTGATCAAAACTTTATGTGATGTGAGATACATACCAAATCTAAGGAAGAATTTGATTTCACTTGGTACACTGAATGGTATAGGTTGCAATTACAAATCAATGAGTGGGATGATGAAGGTCAACAAGGGAGCTCAGACGGTAATAAAAGGACAAAAGGTAGCAGGGAACGTCTACAAGTTGATAGGGACTACAATTGTAGGTGGAGTCGCCTCGTAGAGTCTGAATCAGAAAGTATAGTCTTGTGGTATATGCGTTTAGGGCATATGAGTAAATGTGGGATGCTGGAGCTTCACAAGAGAGATTTATTGAAGGGCGTTAAGACGTGCAAGCTTGAATTCTGCAAATTTTGTGTCCTTGGGAAACAGAGCAAAGTGCAATTCAAAACGGCAATACACAAGATGGAGGAGATTCTGGACTATGTACATACAAATCTCTGGGGACCAGCTAGTATAACATCACGTAGAGGGCACTTATATTTTGTGAGTTTTATTGATGATTTCTCACGAAAGGTCTGGGTATACTTCATGCGTCATAAGTCAGAAACTTTACGAAGTTTAAATTATAGAAAACTGAAGTGGAGAATCAAACATGAAGGAAGATCAAATGTCTTAGGTCAGATAATGGGGCTGAGTACACGGATTCAAAGTTTTAGGAATTTTGTGAGCAGCATGGAATAATGAGACATTTCTCAATTCGCAGGACACCTCAACAGAACGGTGTGGCAGAAAGGTTGAACAGGACAATCATTGAGAAGACAAGATATCTTACGCTGAATGCAAGGATAACAAAGAATTTCTGGGCGGAAGCAGTAAACATAACGTGTTATCTCATTAATAGATCACCAAACACTAGAAGGCAAAGTATCAGAGGAAGTATGGACAGGGAATCCAGTAGATTACTCTTATCTTCGAGTTTTTGGATGTTCGACCTATATGCACATATCTAGTGAGGAAAGATCAAAGCTAGATGCGAAGTTAAAACAATGTATTTTTCTGGGGTATCAAAAAGGAGTTAAAGGCTTCAAGCTTTGGGATCCTAAGATAAACAAGATGGTGATCAGCACAAATGTGGTGTTTAACGAGAAAGTCATGTTACAACATACTCATGAAGAAGGAAAGAAAACACCACAGAGAAACAAGGAGAAAGAGGATATGCAGGTGGAGCTAGAGACTCATTACTCTGATGATTCTAGCTCAGAGCACACGAAACATCACACTATAGCTGGTGGCAGAACGAGACGAGTCGTAAAGCGACCCACCAGATACGGATTCGAGGACTTGGTGTCTTATGCACTCATCACCAGTAGCGGAAACCTTACAGCTTTTCAAGAGGCAATATACAGTTCTAAGAAGGACAAGTGAATGGGTCTATGGTGGAGGAGATGGAGTCGCTGTATAAGAATCAAACGTGAGATCTAGTGAAACTTCCTAAGGGAAAATGAGCTATAGGGTGCGAGTGAGTATTCAAGAAGAAGGAAGCTTCATGGCTTACAGGGTTGGTCAGAGAACCTGATCAATGTCTCTAGATGCTAGAGGAAAGGAAGCTCAAACCCAGAGTTCCAGGTAGAGTTTTGCTCAGATACTGGTGCTCTTCGAAGGGGTGAATATTCGCCAAGGTGGAAATTGTTGATAGGTGGCTCATATCTGAATAATGGAGGTCATGGAAGAAAAATCTGTTAAGATTTTTCCGAACAAAATTTTATTAAGGTTTTTCTAATAAAATTCTGTTAAGGTTTTTTCTAATAGAATTTTGTTAAGATTTTTCCTAACAAAATTTTGCTATGATTTTACTTGGTTTGAGTTTAAGCATTATTTATAGGGATTACTGTAAGTCATTGTATCATCATCATTAGTATCAACAGAATAAGGAGTATTCTCTTGTGTAGAGAGAATTCTAATATATATATATATATATATATATATATATCGCTGTACTATAGATTACACTAACTTTAAACTCACAAAGCCTACAGAACCACATTACATAACGCGGGTATTATTCATTTTAGCTAAAACCGATTTGATTGAATGGACGACACAATCATATTACATTATTAAATCATCCAACCTATGATATTATATTACGTATCTTGTGTTATCTTGAGTTGTGGGAAGTCACAAGATTAATCTGTTCACTAAGTATTAGGACATCGATTTTGGTTCTTCTGTTTAAGCGATGATAAAATCTTGCCAGGATTAGTGACTTTTTGATTGATTAGGAAGAGAGGGATGCTTCTTATAAAAATGTTCATGGGTCATTCATTTATTTTATTTTCTCTTTCAAATCATTTCATGATATATGCTCATTTAGTAATATACTAATCTAAACGCTTGCTTTGATATGTTGTTCTTGATCCACTTACGAACTCAAACAAGTTTCATTTGATTGCAGGTTTGGGAGGTTATTCTTACTTATATGAGCCACTTTGGTGGGTAGGCATGATTACTAGTAAGATTGCTTTATTCTTTTCATTGTTATGTTGTGTCATCCTTTTCTAGTAAATGCAATGGCCATGAGTATATGTCTAGTTATCAGGAGATCTTATTCTCTTGTAATTGATTAATGCTTAATTGCGCTTGAGTGTATTAAATTACTGGTCAACTGATGGGAAACCAGACATGCTAGACTGGTGGTATGAATATAGAAAATTCACATTCAAATCAAGGACCAGTATGTTCACCCTAACTTTTTTTTTTAATTTTTTTTGTTTAGTTAATGCAGGTGGTATTCTGTTTGTACTGCACAGACTATTGAATGTCAAAAGATGATGAAATTGTTTATAAATTTGTAATAATAAGAAATTTGTTTATCAAATTGTTTTAAGGATTTTTGTTTCTTGTTTATCAGTTTGATGGTATGCTTCATATTTATTAGACAGATTTATTTCTTTTATTGCATGGGTCATCTGTTGCCTCGAATGTTTTTGGTACTCTTCCACTTTCTTTCAGTGCTAATGAACTAACATTAGTGACTTGATGATCAGTGATTGTTGGGGAAGTTGCCAATTTTGCTGCTTATGCATTTGCTCCTGCAATTCTCGTAACTCCACTTGGGGCACTTAGCATTATAATCAGGTAGCTAACTGGCTCACAATTCATACATTATACAAAATATTCACATGCTAAAATCATCATTCTATCTTTCAGTGCTGTGCTGGCTCACATTATACTGCGGGAAAAGCTGCATGTTTTCGGTATTCTTGGCTGTGCACTTTGTGTTGTGGGATCAACAATGATAGTTCTTCATGCTCCACAGGAAAGGGATATTGAGTCAGTGAAAGAAGTATGGGATCTTGCTACTGAACCAGGTCTTTGGCTGTTTGTATCCTGTTGGCGGCAAAGCAATATTACTTCAATTCACACTTATTTTACCTATTTATTTATTGGCTATGATGCTCCTTGGTGTTCCATTTGAATTTGCTGGTCAAACTACTTAAAGAGTTACTAAGATTCATTTACATGTCCTGCAGTTTTTCTCAGCTATGCAACTATTGTGATTTCAGCCTCTTTAGTGCTTATATTCTGCTATATCCCCAAGTACGGGCAGACAAATATAATGTTCTATCTTGGTGTTTGTTCGTTGGTTGGTTCTCTATCGGTATCCACTTACCCCTATACAGGATTTCATATTCACTCATTCTACATGTTTTTGTTGAGTTTTATGATGTTTGTGTAACCACATTTGACTGGACAGGTCATGAGTGTCAAGGCCCTTGGGATTGCGCTGAAATTGACATTTTCTGGAATGAATCAATTGATATATCCACAAACTTGGGCATTTACCATTATTGTTCTTATTTGTGTGGTTACACAAATCAACTATCTAAACAAGGTAGTGTGCTGGTTGTTTTATGTTAAATATGTGTGTGCACCTCTGTATGATTTCTATGTATTGGACACACCTAATCATAAATCTCACTGTGCTTAAGGTTATCTGACCTAGTTCTTAAATATCGGATTTTCATAGATTCAAAGTAGCATACAATTAGTTATAAACAATGATGTTCTTCTATTGTTTGCTTGAAGAAAAAGCCTAGCAATAACTAAAGAATTTATCTAGCACCACTCTACTTGTGCATATGCCCTCATTGTAGTATCTTCTTGTCTGATCATCTTTTGCTAATTTTCTTAGCACTACCTTTTGATCATATTGTTGCAGGCGTTAACTGTAAATATTCTCCAATTTCTAAGACCATAATTTTTCGCTTCTGGTCATAACAAATCTATTTATAGGTTCTTGATTATTTAACTTAGATGAAATAGTCCAGTTCATTGGAATTCTAGTAAATTGGACAAAATCATATATGATTCCAATCTTTTATCTCTCTCCTTTTTCTTCTTGGAGTTTTTTTATCTCCTTGTATTTACACTGCTATTCCCATTATCCATTTCTATTATAGAGTCATTAGTGACAAGTGAAAACATAACTGACAAAGCACTAACTGTCATCTAGTTTAGGAGACTGAAATAGGTTTGCTAGAAAGTGTTGTACATAAAAACTCTGAAGTTATACATAACTGTTATGTGCTATCGGTTGATGAACTGAAGCTTATCCATCTCTTTTTTACTTGAAAATTGTGGAGCACCCTATCAGAATATACAAAATAAAAACATCATATGGATTGTTTAGCCATATGATTGATATCTATGGTAACCATCTGACCCTTGAGATTGTTCAATGTTATGGCCCATAAAATTGATACTGTATTTATGTCATTTACTTGCAATTTCTTGGGGACTTCTCATGAAAAATTTTGATTTAGATTTCTGTGTAGCGTTGTGTTTTTATCTGCTTTATAATTGTTAACTTTTTTGAGATTGAACCAAAGTCCATGCTCTCTAATTTGTCCCATAATAATTGCTTGGCTACATTATTAGTTTATTACACACTATTATGTTAGTAATTCTTAAACTTGAACAACATGTTATGCTTACTATTACTGTACTAGAACACATGGCCTTAAGCTTAGGGCTTGAGTTATCTGCTGCAGAATTTGCTTATTACATTGACTTGGTAAGATGTTATGCTGAAAGTATTGTCTCAAGTACATATCTTGTTTACATAGGAGGATGATAAATTTAACTCCCTAATTTTGTTCGTTAACATAATGCATCTATAGGTTCCATATCAAAATATCAATGTTGAATAATAAATGATCCACCACATAAACTGGTTTTTTACATAGTTGGGTATGTTTTCACTATTCATTCTGAATCATCGACCTTCTTTTTTTTTTTTTGTATTGTAGGCAGTTGATACTTTCGATATTGCTAGACTTACTATTGTTAACCATTTTTTTTCTTTAATTGTAGGCACTTGACACTTTCAATACTGCTGTTGTATCACCAATTTACTATGTAATGTTTACGTCATTGACCATTTTGGCTAGCGTAATCATGTTCAAGGTCGGGCTTTACATCTCCTTTGTATTCTCATTGAAACAATTAATAGTAGGTGTGATAATGCAAAATTCTGTGCTAGTTTTCTGATTCTGCTTCATTTCTTCCATGTACTTTCCGTTGATATTTTACTGTGTTTTAGATTTTTCTACATCTTATTTTAAGAAAACGATGCACACTCTCATGTGTTCATTTTTCTTACATGATCTCCATTTTATTCAACACTCCTTTGTTTCTTGTCTTCTTTCTATTGAATTAGCAAATGGAAAACCCCACGATGTATGTAGCATTTTAGACTGACAGTACCTCATGATACTTTCTACAGTTCTTATCATGGAAGATTAACTCTTCATGATGTTTTATATATCCCAAATGTTATGAGAGATTTAGTGTTCGGTAATGTAATAAACACAATGTTAAACTTATATTCAAGCCGGGCAAGTTTGTACTCCCAAAACAGGGGGCATATGTATAGGCAAAAGCTACACATTTGATGGTTTGTCCAAGCTAAATATGAATGAAGTTAACTGCTCCACTTATTGATTGATGTGTTAGGATATGATATGATAGATTAAGACATTAAATGTAAGAAATATATGATACAATAAAGGGGAGCTTTTGTGCAACGGTAAAGTTGTTGTCATGTGGCTTTGTGGTCATGGGTTCGAGCTTGTAATGTAAGGTAAGACTTCGTATAATAGATCCAATGTGATCCGAGTGTGACCCTTCCCTGGGACTTGCATTGGTGGGAGCTCATGCTCGGGCAACCCTTTATGAACTAATGCCTAGTGTTGATAATTCAGATGCTTAATGCATCACTTGTAAGAAAATAAATATCACTAGGAAACCCTTTCATAACGTAGAAATTATATTTCATACGATACTATTGAAAATTTAAAAAACGAACTGTTACCTTTCTCGCTGATTAATATTCTACATATCAGCATATGTAGCTTTCATTTGGCTATATGGTCTTATGAATTTCTTGATATATACTTCTATTGCAGGATTGGGATCGACAAAACCCCACGCGAATTGTCACGGAGACGTGTGGTTTTGTGACAATTCTTTCTGGCACATTTCTGCTTCACCAGACAAAGGACATGACTGACGATGGTTCATTTGGTATATACACATCGTTTTCCATTTAGAAAATATTACATCTTACCATTCCGATTGAAGAACTCAAATGTATTTTGCTTTGCAGTTTTGTCACGATCCCTGTCTCTGCGACAGCCTAAGCATGCTGATGAGAATGGAGTAAGATACGAAGGAATACCTCTAAAGTATGTCGAGCCATAAAATATTAATGTTTAGAATTTTTTTTCCCAATTTGTGAAAAAATATACTGTTTATTCTTTAAGTTAAATTCCAGGAAACCTGATATATTGGATGACGTCCATTTGTAACATTTTTCTCATTCGATCTATATATATATATACACAAGATGTATGCTTCAAAATTTTCAAACTTTTGTATTGTTAATTCCATATGGAAGATTATATTGGTGAATATTTCCCCCGCCCTTTTATCTCTTTCTCTCGTTCTCTTTACGTAATAACCATCAAAAAATAATAATAGCTCCACTCGAACAGGAACACCTCTTCTTTGGACCTCCATTAATTACCCCAATGACAGCCTGTCATCCCTTTCTTCCTCCTCCGGCCATGATCACCATTACCAATTGATCGATCATAATTGGGAACCAGCGCCGTGCATGCAAATCATGTGATCTGAACGAGCCGGGCGTGCAAATCATTGAGAAGCCAATCTCGATCGATGCCGCCGCCGCCGGAAGAGGGAGGAACAGCCCGCCGCCGCTGCGTGTGGTTCGTGTCCTGCTCCCTTTTCCTGGCGCTGCTCGCCGGCGGCGTCCTGCTCGTGTTCTACATCGCGCAGCCGGAGTCACCCGAGACGGCGTGGTTCCCCGTCGCCGGCATGTCCCTCGTCGCCATCCCCTGGGTCTTCTGGCTCGCCACCTGCACCTACCGGTGTACCAAGATTGGCGACGTCGAAAGGCCGCCGCTGCGAGCCGCCGCCATCGCTCCCGTCCCCAATAACAAAGTCTCGCCGGACGCCGGCGGTGATGATTCGTCTCGGAACTCGCGCGAGAGCGAGGCGCCACTGGCTTTCAATTAATTAGGCTGCAGAATCTCTCTCTCCTTCCTGCTCTTCTCTTATTTTTTTCGGCTGTAAATATTATTAACAATATCCACTAATTCTGCAAGTTTATCCGCCTAAAGTTTCGATCGAATGGTAATTTACAAAATTAAAGAAGACATTGTGGATTGAGTTTTATTGCTTTCTGAAACAAAATCATCACGTTCGTATTATAACAGAGATCTAACATCTAATTTGTCTTCCATCTTCAAATGCAAAGCTCACTTGGAAGACCAACGTTGTCGACAGATAATTAATTAATTTTATGAAAATAGGATCGAACCAGCTGAGATGGACTCTTGTAATCAGAATATAATTACTGTTAATTTGATATAATATGTCTGATAAGTATAATTTAACAGTTATGATAAATCAAGGCACAAACTCAATGATCATAAAAACAAATAGAAGAAAAAAATCCGAAGACAAGCTGAACTGCTGAAGTGTAGGATTTTAAAATAACTTTTTGGTAAAAGTTTATATATAGTTAAAATTAGTTCCGTGATGAATAAGAAAATAGTTCAACATGCAAAAATTTATAGCAATTAGACTGATTTGTCGTAATTTAAAAATATTATGAATTGAATGAATGAGAGACTCTCTTCCCGGTTCCTTTGGGTGCAAATTGAGAGCTTCCTTTCTTAGTTGTTTCTCGAGCTTTCTAACTTCGTAATCTAAGAACTTTCTTTCTTGGCTCTCTCTAGCTCTCTAACTCAATTGTCTCTCATCCATCCCGATTCAATTCAATTGTCTATGTGACTTGATTGACGGAAATCGAAACCCAATATTTTGACGACAAATCGAAATCCAATTCCAAATACGACAAATGATAGATACAATTAGGTGCTAGAATTATCTGTAACAGAAGACATCGTTGAGTCCATGATTTCCTAAGAGAGAATTCAAGCGGCAGAGAGTAACTCCTCCTATCACCCCGTCAATCACAAAAAAAAACCGTGTCGTATCAATGGGGCAATGACCACTTTATATTAGGGTTAGGAGTAGGGGCCTCTGCAGATTAGAAAAATGGGCCAAGCCTTCCCATTATAGCTAAGCCCAACAACAATAACCAAATAACATCATATCCATTTAATTTGGCATCTAATTAATCTTGAATATAATTAAAATTATAACTAAATTATTTATGCTAGTCCACGACATAAAATGTCCAACATTCTCCCACTTGAACAACATAAATAAGTGCATACCAGATTAATTAACAATATGTGGCCACAATAAGATGTCAAAATAAGCCAACACAAACCACGAAAGAAAAGGTTCAAAATGGAACTACAAGCATCCCAACAATGCAGAAAATCACACTCGAAGGAATAATGATATCATGCATCGCACGACACTTGTATCCAGTGACCCAACAACAAAGTGGAATATGGATAAATGAGAAAGCACAACAAAATGACATGTCAAAATTTGAACAAAAGTGTCATTCCCAATAAGTGACCCAAGCATCTGCCCAAGATGCCATATGATAACAACAAGATTGAGACTGGGTCCAAAATGTCTCCATAATATGTCATCACAATATATATATATATACACACACAACAATAAAAAAAACTGTACAGAATAATCATATGACAAACAAGAAATAGCTACAATAGCTATTTATTTGAACAATGTTCAAATATTACGAGTATGAAGTCATAATAAAATATAAACATAACTCCCACTAATCCAAAATATCAAAAGACCTCACTACACCCATACGGGTCACATGGTCAACAAAGGCTTTAACAGTTATGTCTTTTGTTAGGGGACCAACAACATTTAGCTCTGTAGGGATATGCTTGACAATAGTTTTAAATTCTTGGATCTTCTCTCTTACAAACATAAACTTTGTCTCAAAGTATTTTGTCCTCTTTGAGCTCTTATTATTAAGAGAGAAACTCACCACAGCAGAGTTATCACAATATATAGTAAGAGGTCTAGAGATACTCTCCACAAAATCAAACTCAGCAATAAAGTTTCTCAACCATATCGCTTGACGTGTGGTCTCATAACAAGCTATATACTCTGCTTCCATGGTTGATGTAGCTGTAAGAGTCTGTTTGACACTCTTCCAAGAAATAGCTCCTCCAGCTAACATGAATACATAACCTGATGTGGACTTATGATCATCTGGGCAACCACCATAATCAGAATCAGAATCAGAATAACCTATTACCTCAAGATGATTTGATCTCCTATATGTGATCATGTAAGTTTTGGTACCTTTCAGATACCTTAAAACACGTTTTACAGCCTGCCAATGTGTCACACCAGGTTTACTTAAATATCTCCCAAGTACACCAACAACAAAAGCAATATCAGGACGTGTACAAACTTGAGCATACATAAGGCTGCCAACAGCGGAAGAATATGAAATTTTCTTCATATTTGCCATTTCGCTTTCAGTTTGAGGACACTGATCATTAGACAACTTCTCACCCTTTTGAATTAGTGCAACACAGTGCTTACAAGATTGCATATTGAACCGGTTCAGGATTCTATCAATATATCCTTGTTGAGACAAACCAAGGATACCACGACATCTATCACGACGAATCTCAATACCCAAAACAAAAAATGCATCACCAAGGTCTTTCATATCAAAATGAGTCGTAAACATCTGTTTAGTCTCATTCAGAAAACTCACATCATTACTAGTCAAAAGGATGTCATCGACATAAAGAACAAGAATAACAAATTTTCTCTCATTTTTTTTAGATAAATGCACTGATCAACTGTATTTTCTTCAAAACCAAGAGAACTTATAATATGATCAAACTTTAAGTACCACTGTCTAGAAGCTTGTTTTAAACCATAAATAGATCTTTTCAATTTGCAAACCATGTGCTCCTTACCACTTTCAACAAAACCATCAGGTTGATCCATGTAGACATCCTCAAATAAATCACCATTTAAGAATGCTGTCTTAACATCCATTTGATGAAGCTCTAAATCAAAATGAGCAACTAAGGCCATCACAACACGAAAAGAGTCTTTAGTAGAGACAGGAGAGAACGTCTCTTTATAATCTATGACTTCTCTCTGGTTATACCCTTTAGCAACAAGTCTGGCCTTGTACCTCTCTATCTCTCCTTTAGCATCACGTTTGGTCTTAAAAACTCATTTACAACCAACAGATTTGTAACCTTCAGGCAATACCACCAAGTCCCAAACATCATTCTTTCGCATAGAAGCTAATTCATCTTCCATAGCAACCAGCCACTGTGAACTGTGAGAATCAGAAATGGCTTCATGGAAAGTAATAGGGTCAGAATCCCCAACACAAGTAAACTCATGTTCTTGCAAATAAACAACATAATCCTTGAATCTAGTAGACCCAGTAGATGTGGGAACACGTTGAGATCGCCTCAATTGAGGCATATTAACATCAGGATTCTGAACATCAGGATTTTGAACATCAAGATTTTGAACATCATGATTCTGAACATCATAGTCAATATGCATATCAACATTAGCATCAACAATGAGATCAGTGACTTCATCATGAGTGGTAATGACTGGCATAGATTCGAGCAAAGGAGCAATAGGTACAGGAATATTGACATACTCTTCTCTGAAGTTAACTACACGTGGCTCCTGAGTTGCAACATGTTCTAAATCGCTTTCAAAATACATAGCACGATCAGATTCAACAACTCTAGTGGTATGAGTTGGACAATAAAATCTAGAACCCCTAGATCCAACACAATATCCTACAAAAAAACCCACTAATCGTCTTAGGATTAAGCTTCTTTATTTTTGGATTGTAGACCTTGACTTCTGCCTTACAGCCCCAGACACGAAAATGCTTTAAAGTAGGTCTTCTCCTTGTCATAAGTTCATATGGGGTCCTTGGAACTGACTTACTTGGCACATGATTTAAAATATAAGGTGTTGTTTTTAATGCTTCTCCCCATAGAAAATCAGGAAGACTTGAATGGCTAAGCATACATCTAACCATCTCCATGAGAGTACGATTTCTCCTTTCAGCAACACCATTTTGCTGCGGAGTGCCAGACATAGTATACTGTGCCTCAATACCACAATCTTGTAAAAACCTTGCAAAAGGACCAGGATTCCTGCCAGTTTCATCATACCTTCCATAAAATTCACCACCTCTATCAGATCTAACACTCTTAACCTGTGTGCCAAATTTCAACTCAACGGCAGCTTTAAAAGTCTTAAAAGCATCTAAAGAGTCTGATTTTTCATGTAACAAATCAATCCAGCCAAATCTTGAAAAATCATCAATAAAAGTAATGAAATATCTATATCCTCCCAAAGCAGTGGGAGTAATTGACCCACAGATATCTGTAGAAATCAACTGCAGTATCCCATCACTTCTAATAACTCTATTCTTTCTAACTCCAGCAGCAAGCTTCCCTTTCACACAATCAACACAAGTGTCAAAATCTGAGAAGTCCACACTATGAAGAATATTCTCCTTGATCAATCTCTCCATCCGTTCTCGAGATATATGTTCCAATCTCTTATGCCACAACATAGAAGAGTTCTCAATAACTTTTCCACGTTTTTGCCCAACAACATTATTAACATTGGTATGACGTGTTTCAATAGAAAAAGGATCAAGATTCAACATATACATGTCATTCAACTTGACACCATAACTAACAATAGTAGATTTATAATATAAAATAACTTTATTAGATCCAAAATGGAAAGAGTAACCACAATCATCCAAAACAGAAACTGAAATTAAATTCCTTCTCATAGAAGGTACACAAACAGTGTCTTACAAAACCAACTCATGTCCACCACATAATTTCAAAACAACTACTCCTATGTGCTCCACTTTGACATTCATTCCATTTCCAACTGCAACAGACACCTCCCCTTCATTTGGTCTTCTCCTGGTTTTGAGCTCCTGCATAGATTTTGTAATATGAATTGTCGTACCAGAGTCTAACCACCAAGTATGAGAAGGTACATCTACAAGATTAGATTCAAAGCACACTGGAGCATGATGAATACCTTGCGTTTGCTTTTGCTTTTGCTTCATCTCTAACCACTTCTTAAACTTAAAATAGTCAGATTGTTTGTGCCTGAATACATCACAAAACTTGCAATTGCCATTAAATCTCTTTTTAATACCAGATGATTCACCATTTTCATGAACTGAGGAAGGTCCTGATTTATCACTCCACTTCTTCTTAAATTGAGGCTTGTTATTCTTCCCCTTAAAATATTTCTTCTTTTGCTCATGACTCTTATGAGAAACCAACTGAACAACTTATCCCTTACCCTTTCTCATATTTTGCTCCTCCTGACTAAGAATGACTATAAGCTCATCAATAGATCACTCCTCCTTTTGTGCATTATAGGAAGTTTTAAGAACATCAAATTCAGAAGGAAGAGAGTCTAATACTTGCCAGACCAAAAAATCACTTCCCAATTTCACTTTCATGGATTTCAACTTGTTGTACCAATTGGTGAGCTTCATGGCACGCTCGCGCACACCCGATACACCATCATATCTAGTTTTTGTCAGCAATGAAAGATAAGAGGCTTTTTCTGTCTTGTCAAATTTCTTAAATTTCTTGCCCACAGACACAAGAAACTCTTTAGCATTGTTTGTCTCAGGAACATTATCTTTGATGGTCTTGTCCATAGCGAACTTCATAGTCATCAGACACACTTTATTAGAATGAGCCCACTTATCATGTTTTGTTATAATAGCAACGGAAGACTCAGGTGTGGGAACTTCAGGCTCATTCTCAGTAAGGGCAGCATCAATGTTAGAAATAGCAAGGAACAACTTAACAGAGTCAACCCAGTCCTCATAATTAGTTCTATTCAACTTTGGTAAAGAGTTCATACTCATAGGCAAAGCTGGAATTTGTACATTAATGGGAGATTTATTATCAAGCATATCCAACAAAAGAAATAGAGCTTATGACCACAATAAAATTATCTCATGCAAAAGCAATCCCGCTGAAGGGTCCCGAATTACAATGCATAAAATAACTCCCATATCACAGAAAATAATTATATTCTTAAAGCTAATATCGAGAGGATATTGAGAACTTTAAAATATAATTACCAATCATTAGGAACTATATCAATAAAGACAAACCGATAGGGTAGGTGCATTATCAAAATAATTCCTAATGCCACATTAATAATAATAATTTTCCAATAATAGTATTTTATCATAACCTGTCCCGCGAAGGCGAGCTCACTACTATGAAAAAATACCCAAAATAATACCAAATGGTCTAAAATTAGCACACCTCAGAAATATATCATAAAATTTCGCAATAGCAATATGACATATCATAACAATCAAAATATGCACAAGAAAAAGAATAATTTAGACCATAATTTGGAGAGCACCAAAGCAATTTATGTAATAGAAAATAAATAATATTTAATTCTGATCTCTGGAAAATAAACAAAATTTATCATTTTTTTTCGTTCAAAGTTTCAAAAAAAACTTCAGTAAATGTCATCATGTGCAAGATCCATAAGTGTGTGGTTTAATCAAAGCTCATGCATCCCTTTTAGTATTTAGGCATGTGTCGCTCTTCTTCTTAATTTAATGTAGAGTAAAATCTCATCCTCACTTAAACCTAGATCCATGATAGCTAATAAACCAATCGTAATATATGTTATAATTTTCTACCAAAAGGATTCCAGTTCTATTCAATTAAAGGCTGAACATTGAGCGAAGCTCATGCATCCTGAGATCATGCAGAAACAAATTCAACATCATGCCTGAGATCGTGCACAAACAAATTAACAGGAACATGACACTTACGGTTTTAATTAAACAATTCATTAACATGATGTGAAGTAGATATGAAATTTTATACTCCACGAAGGTATTAATGAATTCAAAATAAATCCTTAACACCTAATTTAAACAGGAAATTCATTGTCATATCAGAATTAGAAACCTCGCTCTGATACCATTTGACGGAAATCGAAACCCAATATTTTGACGACAAATCGAAATCCAATTCCAAATACGACAAATGATAGATACAATTAGGTGCTAGAATTACCTGTAACAGAAGACATCGTTGAGTCCATGATTTCCTAAGAGAGAATTCAAGCGGCAGAGAGTAACTCCTCCTATCACCCCGTCAATCACAAAAAAAAACCGTGTCGTATCAATGGGACAACGACCACTTTATATCAGGGTTAGGAGTAGAGGCCTCTGCAGATTAGAAAAATGAGCCAAGCCTTCCCATTATAGCTAAGCCTAACAACAATAACCAAATAACATCATATTCATTTAATTTGACATCTAATTAATCTTGAATATAATTAAAATTATAACTAAATTATTTATGCTAGTCCACGACATAAAATGTCCAACATTGATTTCTCAAGCTTCGGATTAACTACAATATCCAGATTAGTGGTCCTCGTAATTTATCTATTCTATATTGACCTTAGAATGAATTGACGAAGATACTAAAATAAATGAATCACCTTTTACAACCTAGATTCCTTGAGCTCTCTAAATTGAGTCAATATCTTTGCTATCTTAGTAGGCCAAATAAATTTATTATTTGAATTATATTATTGGCAATAGTCATGCCTGTTCATTAATAAACAAAATTAAAATTTATGTCTGATTAAAAAAACTAGATTAATTGATGGACCGCAATGGTAAAAATGATTCATTCACTCTCAGCGTCTCTATTAATTTGTCGTAGGACTAATACGAAGATGATAAATTATAAGAATTACTAATTCAGATATTGTAATTAGCACATGGAAAAGCGAACATATTGATTTTATCAATTTTTTATCTTTAAATTTTAAGATGATAATATTCATTTAATGGATGGATCATTACTCAGTAGACTAATCATCTAACGCTTAGGCTGCGTTTAGTTAGGGGTAATATAATCCAGTTTGTAATATAATTAAATCTGTAATGTAATCCAGATTACATGTTGTTAACTTTCTAATGCAGATTACAACAGTTTTACTAGCTTTTGTAATACAGATTACATTACATTACAGTTTTAAAACTGTACCAAGTAAAATAATCAATCTTTAATGTAATCATGATTACATTATAAGACTGATTACACCTTATCAAACGTAACATTAAGTTATTGTCACGCCCCAGAGACACATGCTTACCTGAAAATCGGACAACAACTCTCCTGTACGACGGACAAATTGAGACAAATAATACATAATCTCCTCATATAAGATGGCTCAACCATCAAAATTGAAAAATAAAATACACAACCACACAGTTTATATCACTATGAATGATAAAGATAAAATAACTTAAACATCGCAAAACCTTTAACGTCTTTTATCAGAAATAAAGCTAAAAAAAAAGTTCGAATACAAGGAAACTCCAATATGAGTTCAAAACTAAACATACTTACTACGACAATATCAAACTAATAAAACATGCATCTAACAGTCCATGAAGTAAATGCGAAAATAACGAAAACGCAGAAATAAAGTACTGCGATAGTAAAACCAAATACGGAAACAAACTCGACACCGTAGGACTGGCAACTGAATACTTTCCTGGCTTCAAGTAGTGCATCTACCTGCTACATGAAACAAAAATAGATGGCAGGGGTGGTGAGTCCGGGCGGACTCTTCGGGTATATGAGTAGACAATTGCATGACATCATAAAGATATAAGAAGCAACAGATAACAACGATGTACAGTCTCTAAGAAATAGAGGACATTAAAGCATGTATAAAACAACGTGAAAATAACAAAATAACATAGTATTAACAAACATGCATGTCAACCAAATACAGCAACCATAGTTCATATAAATTTAACAAACACAAGAAAATGCATAAATACAATAGATGCATATGATGCAATAACATGTGTCACCCCTGACGCCAATCAAGCCGCCAACACATCACATTTGTGTAGCCGAGTGGGTAGGGTTGTGACAACTGCACGCACTCCAACGAATACCACTAATAAATGTGGTTGAGTGGACATGATGCTGGAAGCCAACTACTCCAAAAACCCCGATATATAGGGGGAGCCACCAACATCTCTGATATCCTTCTAAAACAACGGTGAGGGTGTCAACTGCTTGCCTACAACTCCAACATCCACTATACATGAGTGGTCGAGTGTGGCGTAACAGGACGGTTGCTCCCACTCTAGTAACTACCACAATAAGTAGTTGAGTGACAAAACAACTAGATGACTGACGACGACTTAATCATATAAGCCCAACAGTCGTCGGTATACAACGGTGCAGGTATGGTGCATGATACCAATATGCATAAACAACCGAATAACAACGATGTAACAACAAAAACAACAAACCAGAAAAACAATCAGAAAACAACGAATATGCAACTAAACTACTTGGTAAGGTGTCTCTAATACCAACCATCCTAGTAGTATTTAATGAACATTTAAGTACTCGCGTACGAGCGGTACTTTATAGAATGGAAAATCAACGAGAGACTGTACAGATACAAATTTTCGATTAAACTCGAAGGTCAAACAAAGAAAGTATCAACAGGCGATATAAAATAAACAACAACAAGGAACAAGGTCAAACAGACCTATTCAGACATAACAAGCCATGCATTTTAAGATAAAAGAACTACAAGAATACAAAGGAGAAATATCCGCCTTTTATGTAGAACGTATATGAGAAGAAAATCTCCCACGATCAACCGTGCGAGTCCAAAATTAAAGTCCTGTATCAAGGGCATAGTTTAGCTATTTATAAAATTAATAAATTAACTAATTAAACAAAATACTAAATTTAACTAGGACAAATCCTAACTATAATATCTATTTAATTAACTCATAAATAACACCTGGTTCCTTCTTAATCTAATTGTTGCCATTAGGTTTTTGGGCTAATTTCTCAATTAACCCAAGAAACAACTCTAAATACAACTCAAAATAAATCCCCAAGTGACACACGAGAACACATGACCCAAATGGGATTCAACACATCCTAAACCAAGTCAACCCAAAAACCCTACACAAACAGAACTACACATGACACATTCCACAACCCAATCAACATCCAAGATCCATCACATAGCAATGGAAGTGAAACCCAACACAGAGATATGCTCTTACACAAGCTCATGGCACAACAGAGGGTAGCAACAGAACTCTGAGCTAAACATCCATAGTGAAACCCAATACAGAGATATGCTCTTACACAAGCTCATGGCACAATAGAGGATAGCAACAACACCTCCATAACAAAGTCAACACCATCCAACCGAAAACAAAACAGGACTACACCACATCACATTTGCACTCATAAATTAGAGACCACTTGATATGATAAAACAAGAACAGGCCTAGCTACCACAAATTCATTTTCCTACATGATCCGGGCGTATGATTTTTATAAGGATTGAGGGCTCAGTCGGGTTCAATTGCCGATCTGAACCGGCAGTTAATAGGTCTGATCGAAGATCATCCCGGGGGCGGGGCCCAGGGGGCCGATCATCCAGGGTCGGGACCCTCAAGGTCATCCGTCCGAGGTCAAGACCTTCAAGGTCTGACGCCCGAAGTCGGGACCCCCGAGGTCGTCAGTCCGGGGTCAAGACCTTCAAGGTCGGACGCCCGAAGTCGGGACCCCCGAGGTCGTCAGTCCGGGGTCAAGACCTTCAAGGTCGGACGCCCGAGGTCGGGACCCTCGAGATCGCCCGCTCGGGGTCAAGACCTTCAAGGTCGGACGCCTGGGGTCGGGAGCATCTAGGTAGGTCGCCCGAGGTCGGGTACTCATGATCATATGGAGACGATTGAATAATGGAGAGGCTTTCCTATCGCATGAGCTCTTCTTATCAGATACTCAAGAGATAATCCCCTCTGACATGATCATTACCTGGCAGAACCGCCAATAATAAAAGGGGGAACAGAAGAGACACATTAGGCAAGGTGTCAGGCGTTTATGGGGGTCAGGCGGCTAGGACAGTCTCACAGCATTAAATGCGGCCGTCAATATCATTATCTGTCAGCTGACCATCCCTTAATGAGATTTGTCATCTCTGACACAGCAGAGAGTTGCCTCTCTCCTATATAAACCCCCCTTGGGGCTTCAAAGAAGGGTCGCTGCCATTTTGGAACCACTCCACTAAATTGAGAGCTCTATTTCGGTCCGACCTCCAAAGACACAGCAAACCGAGTCGGCCCGGTTAGATCGAGTCGCCCAAGGAAGAACCGATCTTCGCTTGTCGACAGGATCAAATTTGGCGCCGTCTGTGGGAATCTAGCCTGATCGAAAGCCGAAGATGAGTGAATCCAACCAGGTGACTGTTACTCTTTCACGGGAAGACTTGGAGTTGCTAATAGAAGCCAGAGCCAGAAAATTGGCAGAAGCACAGCAAGTAGCTGCTCGAGCAGTCGCCCGACCCGTTCAGCCGGGTCCGGCTGAGCAGACTGCTCGAGTGGGTACTGAGGGAGGGGCTCGACAAGAGGAGAGCCCTCATTTCCACCGGGCGTTGTTCGGTCCGGCCGAGGGAGCTGGGCAATCAGACCCTCACGAAGCTACATCCAGCCGCAGCAGAGCTAACAAAGGAAAGGCTCCCCTCGCGCCGACCTCGGGGGAGCGCACGAGATTCCCCTTTTCCGCCCAGATCCTGCAGGAACCCTTACCCAAGCATTTCAAACTCCCGTCTCTAGCTGAATACGGGGGGGCCTCAGACCCAGAGGAGCATTTACTGAAGTTCGAGAACGCTTCAATACTTCATCAATATTCTGATGAAGTAAAGTGCCGAGCTTTCCTGACTACCCTGTCCGGATCGGCTCAACGATGGTTCGAAAGGCTGCCGGAGGGATCCGTTTTGCTGACTTCTAGAGATTGTTCCTTCAACATTTCGCGAGCAGTAAAAGACACCACAAGACCAGCCTCAATCTTTTTACCCTGAAGCAGGGCTCCAAGGAGCCCCTCAAGGCATACATTCGAAGGTTCAATCAAGTCGCGTTGGATGTACCCACTGCCACATCTGAGGTGCTAGTCAGTGCCTTCGCGCAAGGCTTACAGGAGGGAGAATTCTTCAGAGCCTTAATCCGGAAACCCCCGAAGAACTTCGAAGGTCTCCTAGGCAAGGCCAGCAAATACGTGGACGTGGAGGAGGCACAAGCCGCCAGACGACCGGAGATCAGACCAGCACCCGATGTCCCCCAGCATCATCAGAGGAGTGCGCCTCCCGGAGGACCTCTAAGAAGTCCCAGAGGCATGGGACATCGACAAGGAACTGAAAGAGGAATAGTGCAACAAGTGGCCCAAGGTTGCCTCCCCTCCAGATGGCAGCCCTACTGCTCTTTTCATAACAGCCATACACACGACTTGCAAGATTGTTGGCAGGCCGGCAGAGGTCGGGGTCGCGCTGGTCGAGGGAGCCCGAGAGGAGTTCACCAAGGAGGCGGCCGAGGTCGGGGAAGGACGTCACCACGCCAACCCGAGTCCCAGGCTCGGCCGATTGCTCCCTCAGCCAGACAACTGTTCCCGACCCCCGCCTCTCCTGAGCACGGCAACGTTAATGAGGAACAGGCCAACCAACAGAATGCAGCGCACGGGGCCATTCACGTGATTTCAGGAGGCCCCACCTACGGAGATTCCAACAGAGCTCGGAAGTCGCAGGCTAGACGACTTGACATCTACCAAGTGGGTTGCAGTTCCGCCCAGGCTCAAGGCCCGCAGATCAGCTTCGGCCCATCAGATCTGCAAGGAGTAGAAGTCCCTCATGAGGACGCCCTGGTCATCACCGCGATCGTCGCCAACTACCAGATCCACAGAACTATTGTGGATACGGGAAGTTCGGTGAATATCCTGTACTTAAAAGCTTTCGAGCAATTGCAGATTGAAGCGACCGAGCTTCGACCCGTGGCCACACCTCTGTTCGGGTTCACTGGAAATGAAGTGCAACCTTTGGGTCAGATCAAGCTGGCCATATCACTCGGCGAGGAACCCCTGAGGAGAACCAGGTGGGCCACATTCCTGGTAGTGGATGCCCCCTCAGCCTACAACGCCATATTGGGTCGGCCAGTGCTGAATGAGTTCCGGGTCGTGGTGTCCACCTTTTACTTAAAGATCAAATTCCCAGTAGGTGACCAAGTTGGAGAAGCCAAAGGAGATCAGAAGGTCGCCCGCGGATGTTATGTTGATGATGTCCGAGTAGAAGTCAGCAAGGCTTGCCGAACTGCCCCAGCCAGTTGTAACATGGTGCAATCCTCTCAGCCCTCCTCCTGGGATGAGATGAAAGAAGAAAAAGAAGAGGTCCAATTATTGCCCGACCGAGGAGAGACCAGGGTGAGAATAGCTCCGGAGCTGCCAACCGACCTCCGACAACAGCTGATAGAGTGTCTGATTCAGAATCAAGATGTGTTCGCCTGGTCTCAGAAAGATCTGAAAGGGGTCAGGCCCGAGATTATGGAGCACAAGCTGCATGTTTACCCTGACGCCCGACCCGTGAAGCAGAAGAAAAGAGATTTTAGTCCAGAGCAGAACAAGGTCATTGGGGCTGAGGTGGAAAGACTGCTGGAGGCTGGGCACATCCGCGAGGTCCAGTTCCCGGCCTGGCTGTCTAATGTGGTGTTGGTCTCCAAGCCAGGCGATAAGTGGAGAGTATGTATAGACTTTCGGGACCTTAACAAAGCCTGTCCCAAGGATCACTACCCGCTCCCCCGAATAGATCAGATGGTGGATTCCACTGCGGGAAGTGAACTTATTTGCATGCTGGACGCTTATCAGGGATACCATCAAGTCCCATTGTGCCCGAGTGACCAAGAGAAGGTCAGTTTTGTTACAGCCGAAGGCACCTACTGCTACACCGTTATGCCCTTCGGACTCAAAAATGCCGGGGCAACTTATCAGAGGCTGATGAATAAAGTCTTCAAGGAACAGCTCGGGAGAAACGTGGAAGTGTACGTCGACGACATCCTCATCAAATCTGCCCGAGCTGCCGACCTCATAACAGATGTGCGGGAGACCTGCCGCACCCTGCGAAGGTATGGCCTCAAACTCAACCCTGCAAAATGTTTGTTCGGGGCCAAAAGTGGGAAGTTCCTAGGCTACATCCTGACTGAGCGGGGGATAGAAGCCAACCCAGGCAAGGTGAGAGCTCTGCTCGACATGCCGCCACCCAAGAACCTAAGAGAAGTGCAGCGTTTGACCGGGAGGATCACAGCTCTGTCCCGATTCATCTCTCGTTCAGCTGACAGAAGTTTGCCATTCTTCAAGATCTTGCGCAAAGCTTCCAAGTTCCAGTGGGATGCTGAGTGCGACCGAGCTTTTGAGGAGTTGAAGACCTACTTAGCCGGTTTGCCGATGCTGGCCAAACCGGAAGAAGGAGAACCCTTGTATGTTTATTTATCTACTACTGAAGAAGCTGTTAGTGCCGTGCTTGTAACCCAGAAAGAGACCGAGCAGCAACCGGTCTATTTCTTTGGGCATCTACTTAAAGAAGCCGAGTGTAGGTACACTACACTCGAGAAGTTGGCTTATGTCCTGGTGTTGATGGCTCGGCGACTGAGACCCTACTTTCTGGCCCNATTAGCGGGTCTAGAGGTATCGGCCACTGGGGTTCTTAGTTGGAGACGACAGCAGGCCGGAGCACCAGTCGACTCAGACGAGGAGGTTGAAGTCGACGTTAGAGACATAGCTGCAGCAGCCCGAGCACACATCGACGAGCCCGCTCCACCGACACTCTACCAGAGAGTGATGCATTTAGACACAAAGGTTCAGAGTCTCCGAGAGGAGGTCGAAGCCTACCACCTAGAGGAGATGGAAGCTCGTCGTGCCGATCGAGAAGTGGCTGGCGCACGATACATAGAGATGATGGCACGATTCGATGCATGACAGCCTGGCCCGTCTGATCATCCCAGTCCTTCGTCTTAGATTCACTTAGCATTGTACCTATTTGACTGCCCCTACTCAGTAGGGTTGACTTGTGTTTGATTGTTTGACTGTATTTGAATCTTGATTACCTGCTTTATTTTCTGTTGACCAGTTTATGAGTACTTGTTCTGTTTGCAGTTAGGGTTGTGTTCTGTAGAATAGATTAACTTTATTTTTTTTCTCTACTTGATTTAAAAAAAAATTTCTAAAAATTGAATTTAAAAAACGGTTTCAAAATCAGTTTTCATTTTTCGACTTAGTCTTATTTCTAAACTACCCCTTTAAAAATTAGGATTTTTTCGAAAATGGACTTAGCCTAGGCCCTAACCCTAGAACTACATGCACCTATAGACTTAGAAGCCAGCATCTCACAAGCACCTTAGGGTACTTTTGATTGATAACCTAGAAAGGGTTGAGATGCTTAGGCCTTTGCCTTAATTCAAGATGCTTTAAGTCCGTGCATCTGCAGTAATTGGGGCACTAAATACAATTTACATAGCAATCAAGTTAAGTGTCAAGTTTAGAAAATCTAACTTGAACAGAAACACTTAACTTGACTAACCCTAGCAAAAACTACTGTTTCTAACAGTTAGTAAGTAGCTAATTGGGTTAGACAGGTCCCTACAAGAGAACATTGACTGATTTAATTTAAGTCTAATTATGAATTGATTCAGTACAGCAAAATCTTATTTATTTCCTTTATGCAATCACATTTCTGCTATAGTTATCTTATTTTGATATATGGCAAAGGGGGAGAGATAGGAAAGGAAAGAGAAAATTTTACTTATTAAATTTCAAAATGTTTTCCTTTATTCAAAAAGGTTTCAAAAATTTACTTATCTTTCAAAAGCTTTCACTTATCCTTTATTCAAAAGCTTAAAACTTTTTGAAGATTTACTAAAGTACTTAAGTTCTTAAAACTTTCAAAATTTTGCCTAAGTACTCTAGTTTCTTAAGTTCTTAAAACTTTCAAAATTTTGCCTAAGTACTCTAGTTTCTTAAGTTCTTAAAACTTTCAAAATTTTGCCTAAGTACTCTAGTTTCTTAAGTTCTTAAAGCTTTCAAAATTCTACCTGAGTACTCTAACTTCAAAATTTTTACTCAAGTTTTCAAAATTTTACTAAGTACTTTAGCCTTTCAAAAGTTTATTACTTAGGCTTAATGTCAAAATTTTTAAGTACTCTAAAGCTTAAGTTTTTCAAAACCGTAACTCTTACTTAAGCTAACATTTTAAAACTCTTGAGTACTTTAAAACTTAAAACTTAAAACTTTTTAAAGTACTCTAATTATGCTTTAAAAACTCTCCTATGTACTTTTAACATAAGTTGTTGAAAGATTTTCAAGACCTAAAACTTAAGTATTCAAGTACAAGTAAAGTTTTTTTACCCCACGAATTTTTGAAAAATCTAGGGGGAGATTCCTTCCAGGGGGAGGGAACAAAAGTTAAAACTTTTTCATGTTTTGCTTAGACTTAACTTTTTGAACTAGGGTTGCCATAAATCAAAAAGGGGGAGATTGTTGGTGCAGAATGCACCAAAGTCAAACCTGTGTTTTGATAATGGCAACATAGGTCAAAAGTTAAGTCTTTCTTGTTTTCTAACAAATTAATCTAGTGTGCAGGAAAAGCCCTAGCGAAGGACTGCTAGGCACTGGCGAAGGAACGCCAGGAAAATAAGCCCTAGCAAAGGACTGCTAGGCACTGGCGAAGGAATGCCAGAGTCAAAAGCCCTAGCAAAGGACTGCTAGGCGCCAGGCGAAGGACAGTCTGGGACTGAAGCCCTAGCGAAGGAATGCTAGGCACCGAGTGAAGGGCAACTCGGTATCCAAGACCTGACAAAGGATCGTCAGGCAAAAGTCCAACCAAAGGAACGGTTGGCATCAGGTAAATTCTCCCGAGAGGAGTAGGTGAGGACGCGTTCCCTGTCGAGGGAACAGTAGGCGTCGGTTCGACCTAGGGCTCCATTTTGGAGACCAAAGTCAGAACCAAGACAGCTAAGGATGTATAAAATAATAATATAATTGCTATTTGGACTAACCCTGGATGCAGGATCGAAGGACTGAGTATCTGCAGCTCAGAGAGCCTCAAAGGAGTGAGGCAGAAGCTGAGCAGGGCGCCCCGGATGATCCGGGCGCCCCCAAGGTCAACCCAAGTCTGCAAGAAGTGAAAACACACCTCAACGCGCCTCGACAGCTACATTCGGGGCGCCCCGGATACTCCGGGCGCCCCGCCTGTCGCGGGCGCCCCGCCTGTCGCGGGCGCCCCGCCTGTCGCGGGCGCCCCGCCTGTCGCGGGCGCCCCCACTGCCAGCTGCCGAAGCGCGCCCTTGCGAAGCCGAGAAGATAAAGCTTTGACCGGTCAATGCAGGCACCCTGAGCGCTCTGGGCGCCCCGGTCAAAGCGGATCCAGAGGATCAGACGCGACCGAGAGCTCTGCGGATCAGAGGCCACATGGGGGGCGCCCCCGACATCCCGGGCGCCCCCAGGCCCTATATAAAGGGACCTTGACCAAGGCTTCAGAACAACAATTCTCTAAACGCCTCAAAGCTCTTCTACGCTCGTGCCTTGCTCCGGAAACACTCCAACTCGAGCCGACGACGTCCCGCTGCCCCGAAAAAGTCAATACACTCCGGACGTCGGTAACGAAGAGCGTAATTCTTTATTATTATTTTCGTGCACTTACTTTGTAACTAAATTCTGTAACTATTATTGCACTTCATATAGAATTGCCCAAAGTAAACGGTCAACGACCGTGGGCCTTGGAGTAGGAGTCGACACAGGCTCCGAACCAAGTAAAATCGACTGTGTCTTTGTGTTGTGTTTATTTTTACTTCCGCTGTGCAATTGCTCTTTACGAAAGTCCGAACGATTTTCGATATTCACCCCCCCCCTCTATCGGTTTTCACGATCCAACAAAGACAATCCTTAAGTACTTATGAAACACTAAGGATGTGTTCCTAATATATGGAGAAGGTGATATGGTAATACGTGGGTATACAGATGTCAGTTTCCAGACAGATAAGGATGACTCCAAATCTTAGTCTGGATACGTATTTATTTTGAATGGAGGCGAAATAAGTTGGAAGAGTTCCAAGCAAGACACCGTAGCGGATTCTACCACGGAAGGGGAATATATTGCAGCTTCGGAAGCAGCAAAGGAAGCAGTCTGGATCAAGAAGTTCGTCTCAGAACTTGGTGTGGTTCCAACCATTGATGAAGCAATACCGGTTTATTGTGACAACAATGGAGCTATTGCACAAGCAAAGGAACCAAGGTCTCATCAGCGATCCAAACATGTGTTTCGCCGCTATCATCTGATCAGAGAGATTATAAGTAGGAATGATATACAAATTGAGAAAATTCCCACTGAAAGGAAATATAGCGGATCATTTAACTAAGGCCTTGCCTCAAAGCAAGTTTGAGAGTCATGTTAGAGCCTGTGGTATTGGATACCGTAGCGATTGGCATTAGGCCAAGTGGGAGTTTGTTAGTGATATGAGAAAAGTGTCCTAAGGCAATCGCCTTATGATTGTAATCATTTATTTTAATAAATGAATATTCACTATTTGAGTATACATGTTTATGTATTTGATTGAGATCTTAAACTCATTTACTGAATATCCGCAATACAATTCACAGCATGAGAGAATTTGTGATGAATTCACAACTAGTGATTATCTCTACATGTGTAATTGTGAAGTATTGAAATTGTCCCTAGTCGATGAATTGATAAAAAAATGGACACTATCAATTCTGTTGAGACTAGCATGGGTTATTCTCTAATCAGCTGATTCTCACTAGCTGGTGACATTGGGATGTCCGGAGATAAACATGAATGCTAGTTAAGGGAACTAGTTCATTGGAGTGACTGGCTGTAAAACTTCATATGGTAGTCTACATATAGACATGTCAGTGAAGTTCTTACTGCAGCTTAAGTGCGATGTTCCTTTGACTTGCGGTGTTCAAGTCATCTTGGTCATGGAGACTTATACTTTGACATCTTAAGCAAGCATCTCCAAGGAGGTGTGGACCCAGGATGATTGGGTATAAGCCGAAGTGCCCGAAGATGTTTGAACAGCCTACAAAGGATTCACCACTCCTTGCGAGGAGATGTATACCCAAGATCTATCGTCGGATTGTTACTCGAAGCCTCTGGCCAGAGCATGACATGTTCAGAGTATGAATCTCTTAGATGCATGAGAGTAATTAGAATCCGTAGGACGAGAAAACGTTACTTGGGCTAGGTGTGACGTAGTCAGCCTAGTGGGGACTGACACACATAGACCATGTCCTAAACCAAGTGGGTATAAGATGGTGAAGGGAATGGGGCACGATTCATTATAGCTGCTGAAGGGTTTCAGAATTGTTTCTGAGGTCAACCGTTGATCTTTCGATTAATTGGGGATCATGATGTACTACTAGGTGTCACTCATGATCGTTCTATAATTGGTTAATTATAGACGGCCAACATAAATCGAAAGCCTATTTAGTCACACGTACTACGAGTAATCCGAGGGATTTAAAATGAGTTGAAAATTGGATTTTCCAATCAAGAGAGATTAGGTTTGGTTGAGCCAAACGATAAGTCGAATCTGAATTTTTCGGAGACGCATCGGAAGCGAAAAATGGCTAAGTCTTTTGAAAACTTAATAGATGAATTAAATGAGTTTAATTCATTGGGGCGTGGCCTGGATAGGCCGGCCAAAGAGGGTCCCCACCCTCTTTGATTGGCCGACCACAACAAAGGGAGGGAACCAAATTGTTTGGTTCAATTTATAAAATAAATCAAGTGTAGTTTGTTTTATAAAATTATGGATGATATAAATTTTATATATAAACCAAGGTTTGGTTTATTTTTCATGGAAATTAAAATGAACCATGGATTGGTTTATTTTATTAAAATGAACCATGAATCATGGAAATTTATATGATAAATTTCTTATGAAAATTTATTCCATAAGAAAAAAGAGACTTGGTTGATTTTTATCATGAATTAAAATATGATTTTAACCATGATATAAAATCAAGACTTGGCATGATGGAATAAGTCATAGAAAATTTATATGATAAATTTCTTATGAAAATTTATTCCATAAGAAAAAAAGAGACTTGGCGGTTGAGAGACCACTATATAAAGGACCCAAGGCAAGGCTTGGAATTCATTCGAAATAATCCAAGTATTCTTGCTTGGGCTCTCTCCCTCTCCTCCCTTCTTCCTCTTTGTCGGCCACAAGCCTCTCCCCCTTTCTTCTTGTCGTGAGCACAAGGAGAAGCACCGAGGCGACGAAGCTCTTCCGTTGGGACGATCTTCCTCTCCGGCCATCATCACCTTGGGATTAGGCGCAAGTCATCTTCCTCCTTCTCGCCGGAATTGTGATTCCGGCCAACCTTGGTGGTGAGTTTTTCCGATGTGATTATTTCTCTCTTGGTTTTTGTCGCGTTCTCAGAGAATCTAGTAGTTCTCGAGAACACGAAACTCGTGGCTTTGCGAAGTCATCCCGAAGATACTCGGCGTGGACGCGAATAGAGGCGGAGCTTCCGAGGGACGCTTACGGTTGGATCTCGTCCCTTCCTTCGAGTTACGCGAGGTAGCAAGTAAATTAGTTTACGTTTCTGCAAAATTTTAAATATATGATCATGTCTACACAACATAAGGTTGCATGCTTAGATATGTGGTTAAATAATTTGAGAAATTATTTATGATAAACCTTCCGCTGCACGTAATTAATTTTAAAATTACGAACCCGCATCCATGTCAACATGCCCCCGGTCCCAACATATACACTGTGGATAAGTAGATCCGCATCGAGCAACTGCACGCTGTGGATATTTGCATCCGCAGCGAGCGACTGCGCGCTGCGGATAAGTGCATTCGCAAATATCCGCAGCGAGCGGCCGACCGCTGCGGATCTACTTATCCGCAGTATATATTCGTGCGCTGCGGATATTAATATATTTCATATAATTATAATCTCACATATATACATCTTGCACAATTTTATAATACAACAAATATACCACATCACATCTCTCAAATAACATCATCCAAAATTAAAACATTTATAATATCATAAATAATCATCAACACCAAAATAACATTTCACTTACTAGCAAAACCCATTACCAACTAATCATAAGTCTAAAATAATCGAGTAGCAAAAAAAATTACAAACTAGTTATAAGTCTAAAGTAAGTAACTCAGTCACAGAAAACTATGAACTTAGATAACTAAGCAACTGTGCTTCCTATTGCATCTTCGAGAAATAACATTTCATCATTTGGTCGAATGAGATCCAGCTTATTCACAAACACTCTATCAATCCAAACTTTTCAACAAGCTCCACCAAGAGGAACGTGATGCACTTTTACTTTGGGATCTGTGGATGCAATTCGGCCTTCTGCAACAACTCTATCAATACTCTAATGAAGCAGCTTACATTTAGGCTACGTTTGGTAGGGGATAATGTAATCGGGTCTGTAATGTAATCAAGTTTGTAATGTAATGTAATGTAATCTTGATTACATTGTTATGTTTGGTAATGAGTTGTATGTAATCTTTGATAACCATTACAAGTTGGATTCCTTTGTTTAGTGAGGGATAATCCATCCTGTAATGTAATCAAGATTGACGACTGACGACCGCCGTCGGCCGGCCGATGACCATCGACCGGCTGGCGACCGTCGGCAGCGTCGGTCCGACCGACGACCGTCGGCGGCGGTCGGCGGCGGTCGCCGGCCGTCGACGATCGCCGGCTTTCGGCCGGCGGCGGTCGCGATCACCGGCCGGCGGCGATCGCGGTCGCCGGCCGGCGGCGATTGCGGTCGCCGGCCGGCGGCGGTCGCGATCACCGGCCGGCGGCGGTCGCGATCACCGGCCGGCGACGGTCGCGATCACCGGCCGGCGACGGTCGCGATCGCCGGTCGGCGACCGGCGAACCTTCGACGACCGACGACCGTCGCCACCCGGCCGACGACTTTACAAGCTGTAATGTAATCCAGATTACGAAGGTTTTGTTTTGTAATCCAGATTACAAATCATCAACCTCTTTTGTAATCGAGATTACATTACAATTTTAAAGCTATTCTTAACAAAGGAATCCAACTTGTAATGTAATCTGGATTACATTACAGGGTGGACTACACCCTACCAAACGCAGCCTTAGTATTATCAATGATATCTCCACGACTCAAGGTCTTTAGTTGTAACTGTATAATCAAAAGAATCTGTAAGTTATATCATAAATCTATGGCAAGATTAGCAAAAGTAGTTCATACCTTATAAACATGCATTGAGCTATAAACTGTGTCAAAGATACCTTTTAAAACTCATATGGTCAAAAGAGTGTCCGTGAAGAAACATGTAAGCAAAATGATAATGGATTCTAATAAGCTAGTAGAGTTATATGTTCTAATGAATGTCAAGTTTTCTGCCAACAATTCATCATGAAATTGCAAAATGATAATGGATCATGAGATTACTAATGATGGTGAATAGGAATCCATGAACCCAAATATCAAAGCTGTCATAAGGTTTTTTTTCACAGTTGCTTGGTGGCAAGATTACTAATCCAGAGTTAACCTTCTGAAAGTATCTTTGCTAGTGCCACCACCATCACCCACATACGATGAAAATGCTTAAGCCATCTTTTCCCTGAGAACATCTTATGAAATCTTACTTTATTAAGCAATTTGGAATGACAATCATAAAGCATGCAAATCAAGGTCAAGACACGAATGTTTAACGTGGTTTAATAACCCACAATCTATGATCTTTCAGATGGATCACTTTGTTATTTGAGTAAACAAATTGAATGACTAGACTACTAGTTGACTAAAAATACCACTCTAAGTTTATTAAATCATCAAGCACAACCATCCTAATAATCTGAGTCTTTGTCTAAGTTAAAGACTACCCTCTCTAAGGTACAAGTCTCACAATTTTAAAGAGTGTTTGCATACGGTGCTACCCAGATCTTGGCGGTACCTATCTTAATGCATATTTATTAATTTTTTATACATCCATTATGCACACAATTGCACGAAGGGTGTTTGCATCAGCTCCTACGGACAAATCTTGTCAGGACTTATCTTAATGGCTTAATTTAATTGAAGCATGTATCTTCATAATCATAATGTCTTAGTTATAGTAATTAACCATCCTATTGTGGATTAATTATAGACTAAGATATCGCCTATAATTAAATAAGTGCATTTACATTATGATTAAATGAAGATACCTCCTTTTCTGTGTCACTCTACTTCATCTTTCATATTTGGAGATACTACTATACCGCATGTGCCAGAAAGATGAAACAGAAAAGATGAAACAATATGTGCCAGAAAGATGATGTTCTAAAACAGTACTTTGAAGATGATGTTCTAAGCTTATAGCATGACTTGGCTGTAAGCTTACAGCATGATATGGAATACCGATTGTATCTTGTTAACTTTACAATTTAATCCGATCAAATTGTAAAGCCGACATATTAAGCCAACAAATTGTAAAGCCGACATATTATCAAATTGTAAAGCTTACAGTATTATGAGATCTTCACGCAAAAAATAGTGTAAACTCTTTCCCTTTTGATACGGCAATTCACTAACAGTAAATTTCACATTTAAACTTGTAATGGATAATTTTTTACTATATCTAACATGTTCTATCTTGTTTAAGCATCAGGAAATGTATTAGTACTAAACAATATAGCAAATTTATGTTATGTATATAAATAGATTTAATGAACCTAAATAAAAGTTTCATCTAATTTTTTATGTTATATCGTGCATATTTTTTTTCTAATTAAGAGGTATTAAAACTCCATTCATTTCATAATTAGTTTCATCTAAGCTACATATTTATATCAATTTAACCAACACTTTGTTAAAGTCCCCTATCAATTTAACCATTCTTTGTCTCTTTAAAAAGATGTATCAACAACTTCTAAAATATTTTAATAAATCTGTTGATCCTGTCGACAAGCGAAGATCGGTTCTTCCTTGGGCGACTCGATCTAACCGGGCCGACTCGGTTTGCTGTGTCTTTGGAGGTCGGACCGAAATAGAGCTCTCAATATAGTGGAGTGGTTCCAAAATGGCAGCGATCCCCCCTTTGGAACCCGAAGGGGGGTTTATATAGGGAGGAAGAAACCATCTGCTGTGTCAGAGATGACACATCTCATTAAGAGAGGATCAGTTGGCAGATTGTGATGGGGATGGCTACATTAATGTTGTGAAACTGCCCCAGCCGCCTGACACCATGTCGGAATTGTCTCTTCTGTTCCTCATTAACTATTGGCGGCTGCGCCAGGCCTTGATTATGCCAGGGAGGGTTATCTTCCGAATGTCTGACAGGAAAGGCTTGTCTGGTGAAACGGGTTCGCAATTGTTCAGCCGTCTTTATGCGATCATGACTGTCTGGTCTTGGACGACAGACTCTGCGGGGCCGACCTCGGGTGACCGACCTTCGAGGATCTCGAGCTTGGACGACCGACCTCGCAGGTCCCGACCTCGAATGACCGACCTTCGGGGATCTCGAGCTTGGACGACCGACCTCGCAAGTCTCGACCTCGAATGACCGACCTTCGAGGGTCTCGAGCTTGGACGACCGACCTCTGGATAATCTTGGGTTCCGGTCCGCTTAACCCCAATTCAGATCGGCAACCGAACCCGGCCGAGCTCTCAACCCTTCTATAAATCATACGCCCGGATCACAAGCCTCCCTCTCAAGTCTAGTCGAAGGAGGAGTATAATCCGACTGACTAGGCTCCTTGCTCGGTCGGGTTTCCCTTCCGCGCGTCACTTCGTACGGTCGATCCTTCCATTTAATGCCATATCTTCCATCAACTCTCCCATTAAACCCTGATTAATGAGAGGGCGCGTGTCGCTTCCCGACTGGGCGCCTCGCTAGGCGAAACGTCATCGGCATGGATAGGGCGTCGTGCGGGCGAAGCTTCGAGGTCTGGGAAATGACAGGGATCAGATGGCTAGGATTTTACCCCGCCATTTCCTTTTTCCTGATCGGACGGTCCTCCAAGATTTACCCAGGGTATAAATAGGCTTGTCCTCTCCATTTCGCCTCTTTTTACCCTGACCTTTGCTTTCTCATCTGATTCTGGTCCGACCTCCGCCGCCCGACCTCCTTGATTCCGACGAACGGTGTTTCCGGCGAACCTCGTTTTCTAGGTATTCCTTCTTTTTGCCGAGCCCTTACCGTGTCTCTTCTGCTTTTATTTTGATGGCACCGTCTTCCGCACCCCCGTCTGCACCTCCTGAGCCATGGTACCTCACCACCCGATCTTCCCTTACCCTAGGCCAGATAGAAACTTTATGTATAGATTACTCGATCCCGGAAGACCACTCGATCACTCAGCCCGACCGTTGAGGTCGGGCACACCAGCCCCCCTTAAGTCATTTCACCGTCTTTTCCGATCAGCTGTTAGCCGGTCTGCGCTTTCCTCTACATCCCTTCTTCTGCGAGATCTGTCGTTATTTCCAGGTCTCTTTGTCTCAATTAGCCCCGAACTCGATCCGAATCCTGTGCGGCACTGTGATCATCTTCACCGCCCATAAAATCCCCCTAGAACCCCGAGTATTTCATTTTTTCTATTATCTTAAGAAACAAGAGCCCGGGAATTTCTACTTCCAGGCTCGTATTAATTCTGCCTTCCTGGAGAAGGTGCCTTCCTCCAACAAAGGTTGGAAATCCCATTTCTTCTATATCCAATCAATCCCCCGACCGAACTGGCCTACTAGGTGGGTAGAAAACCTGCCTGATCACCCACAGCTGCCCAAGAACCTTCGTTCAGAACCGGGCTACCGCTCTGCAGTTTCTAAGCTCGGGGGAGCCCGATACCACGCGGGCAAACTATTGATTGATGGGATGCTTTATCTGTTCCGGCTGAGCCAAGCTCCGGCGGAGTTACCCGGCACCCTCGGTACGCTTCTACCTGCTCGGTGAGCTTGTTAGTGCTAACTAAAACTTTTTCTTTTGTGCAGCCGAAGTTATGTACAGCGCTAGGGTCGACGCGGTGCTGGATCGGGAGGATGAGGCTATGAGGGCTCTGGCTGCCCAGTTAGCAGCCTCTCGTGCGGCGGCCCGGGCTAATATTGTTGCTCCCAATCCTGAGCCGCCGATAGTCGCTGTCAGCGACCTCGGGGAGGATTCCCCGACTGAGGAGACGGGAGCGACAGCTCGGGTGGTTGTCGAGGGGACATCTGCCCAGGCCGAGGAAGCGGAAGAAGAAGAAACCGATCAGGACGCTTCCCCTGGCCTGGTCCGAAAGCGCCGCCGGGTGGCTCAGAGCGTGGACATACCCTCGTCTCCCGAGCCGACCGAGGAAGGTCAGGCCATGCCGCCCTCTCATCCTGATCAAGCTGTAGCCAGCCCTCAGCTCCCGGCCTCGAGCTCAGCTTTGGCCCCTGCGGTCCCCCAGTCTGCCCCCCGGGCTTCAACCCAGACAGCATCCCGGTCGACGGCCCGGCCTCCTACTCCTGTGACACTACCTTCTGGCGCATCGACCTCAAGGTCTGCGCCTCCTCCTCCAACCACTCGACCGAACTCCGCCCCTATTGACGCAGTCGAAGCCCTTCTATCCATGAGCTCCCCACCGCGCTTAGTTGTGGATGTTCAAGTGCCTTCGGCCATTGCTTTAGCCCCAACCGTCCAGCCTCAGCCCCTGAATTTGCATGATGGCTTAGTTGCGGGCTGGGAGGAGGGATGGAGGGCGTCCTTCTTGATGGACTCCATTACCTTGGCCGACCACTTCTTCGCGGGCATGACTCAGGTACCTTCTTCTCTTCCTTGGTTATTCGTGTTTATATTTCTGAACTTTAACTACGCAGCAATGGGCGTTGGGTCATGCCGCGAGCCAAGCGTTGGTGGACAACACCCGAGCGCGCCGGGAGGCTGAACGACGGGTGAGGGACTTGGAGGCCCGAGTGGCGCAAGGCAATCCCCCTTCAGGTGATCCAGGTACGGATCAGCTGTGCTCGGAGATAGCCGCCCTTCGGTCTCATGTGTCCGAGTTGGAAACTCGCTCAGCGGAAGAGCAAAAGCTGGCGGCTGAGTCGGCGGTAGAGACGGCACGTCTGACCAGCCGAGTGGCCCATCTGGAGGGCGACAACAAGACCCTCAAGTCCAGGCATAAACGAGCCCACACTGACCTGGCTAAGATGACCACAGACGGCGCCAAATTTGATCCTGTCGACAAGCGAAGATCGGTTCTTCCTTGGGCGACTCGATCTAACCGGGCCGACTCGGTTTGCTGTGTCTTTGGAGGTCGGACCGAAATAGAGCTCTCAATATAGTGGAGTGGTTCCAAAATGGCAGCGATCCCCCCTTTGGAACCCGAAGGGGGGTTTATATAGGGAGGAAGAAACCATCTGCTGTGTCAGAGATGACACATCTCATTAAGAGAGGATCAGTTGGCAGATTGTGATGGGGATGGCTACATTAATGTTGTGAAACTACCCCAGCCGCCTGACACCATGTCGGAATTGTCTCTTCTGTTCCTCATTAACTATTGGCGGCTGCGCCAGGCAATGATTATGCCAGGGAGGGTTATCTTCCGAATGTCTGACAGGAAAGGCTTGTCTGGTGAAACGGGTTCGCAATTGTTCAGCCGTCTTTATGCGATCATGACTGTCTGGTCTTGGACGACAGACTCTGCGGGGCCGACCTCGGGTGACCGACCTTCGAGGATCTCGAGCTTGGACGACCGACCTCGCAGGTCCCGACCTCGAATGACCGACCTTCGGGGATCTCGAGCTTGGACGACCGACCTCGCAAGTCTCGACCTCGAATGACCGACCTTCGAGGGTCTCGAGCTTGGACGACCGACCTCTGGATAATCTTGGGTTCCGGTCCGCTTAACCCCAATTCAGATCGGCAACCGAACCCGGCCGAGCTCTCAACCCTTCTATAAATCATATGCCCGGATCATCTGTATCAACAGCTAAGCAGGAATCTAAACTTAAGGTAAGGGCATACTAAACAACTACAAAAGATGTATCAACTGCAAAAGATGTAATCTCTCCTTGGGTTCGGCTAATAAATCTGTCTAGCAGTTACTCTTAAGAATAATTCACCTGACCCGAAAGGGTATTATCTTTCTTTCTTTGTTGTGTAGTACTTGAAGTAAATAACTCGAACAAATTATACTCCCCTATCTGCAAGTCCTCTAAAAATGATCATGGCATCATTGTTCAGTGCTCAGAAGGTCAATGCACAACAAGCCAATTAATTAAACCTTATTTTTCCANGGGCGATGGGTTGAGGCGCGTGCGAGGGTTTTGGGAAAGAAAGAAGGTTGCGGCGATATATTGGTATCGGGAGGGTTCCGGAAAAAAATAGGTACAAGGAAAAAGGAAAAGAAAAAAGTGAAAATTAAGAAAATAAAAAATAAGGAAAATAAAAAATAAGTAAAATAATAAAATAGTGATTATTTGTAATTTTATTTGTAGTGTATCATATATAATAAATAGATACATTAACAGCATACCAATTTTTTGCATGCTATCGTTGTTATTATTTATTCACAGCGTATATTAATATGCTGTTAATAATAATATTAATAGCGTACTTTTAATGTGCGTCGTTGATGCTTCTTCTTTTAAAAAAATTTATAGTATTAACAACGCACATCAATATGCATACTGGTAATAATACTATTAACAACGTGCTTTTAATATGCGCTGTTAATAACGCGCTGCGGAAAAGTAATTTTCTTGTAGTGAGAGAGACTAGCTCCAGGTAAGAGAGAAGGAGATGTTGGGTGATATCCGGCTTATGGTAGCCTCGGCCGAAAGACTGAAATCACGCATTCAGGATCAAGCGCAACAGCTCAGCCAGAGGGAGTCCGACTTCATGATAGCTACAGAGCGTGTGTCTGTCTTGGAAGATGATCTGGCCCAGGCTCGGTCAGAAGTGAGAGCCACATCAGACACACTCAGGGAGGCCCTGGCCAATTAGGATAGGATGTCGGCTGAGTTGAGATGGCTGAGGTGCGCCTATGATGCCGCTGAAGCTGAGCTCCGCGCCCTTCAGGCTGCTGAAGCCTCTCGCTCCCAGGAGACCGAAGCAGACTTCAAGGCAAAGTTCTTGGAGTCGGCTGAATTTCGAACTATCATCGCCGACTAAGTAATGAAGCGTTTGCAGCAAGGCTTCCATGGGGCGATCGACCAATTGAAGAAAGATCACCTTCTGCCTCCCGATGCCCAGTCTATGAGTGATGGCTGCCCAAGAAGGGCTCCCTCCATTGTACTCGGAGTTGTAGGTCTACCTGTGTACTGGGAGCTGGGCCTTTTAGTATCAACCTTGATTAACGTGATCACATTTCTTCACTTTACCGTTTCGTGCATGTTCTTGGAATGGTTTTGCGTGCTCTACGTCCATACAGCAAAACCTTAAAGAAAAAGATAGGAGTCTTCTCCTGAGGCTGATCTTGCGATAAGCCTACGGGCCCCTATCAACCCTTTTTTAGCAAGTGGGGATGGCTCCTAAACCGTCGCCTCTGCATCACACGCGATCTCTTGAATAGACTCATAAAGAGTCGCCGGTTCCTAGGCGCGGCGTGAGCGTGTTGATCGAAGCGACGCTTTGGCGTTTATTACTGTTCATGCGTTACTTCCGCATTAAATACACGAAGTGGCCGGGGCCCCTATAAATAGGGGTAGAAGGGTGAACCGTCTTCATCATCCCTTCTGCATTCTTTCTTCTTCCTGGCATAATGCCAACACTCTTTTTGCCTCCTGTGGCCGCAGTTGTTGATGCCGGAGCTGGGGGAGTGTTCTTGGCCGGAGAGCTTCGTGGAGGGGGAAGCCCTTGTTTCACCATTTTTGCTGGGGAGCATGGTGGAGATAATGTCCGGGGACTCGCTGAAGATCCTGGCGAATGTGGGACTCCCGGGTCATCTGAGGAGTTCAGAAAAGATATTACAAGGTTAGCTAGGGGCATGGAGGAGATGACCCATCATGCTGATCATCTCGCCCTAGTCGGCCCATGGTGGTGCGTCACCAGACGTCATCCTCTTCCCAATCCTCGTTTTCCCCGTGTTTTGGGCATAGGATGGTGTTTATGGGAGATGCTGTCATCAAGAGGGGAGGGGATGCAGCTATATCTTTCTCTCTTTCTCTTTCTTCTTTTCGTTGTTCCTGTATCCGGAGAGAAATTGCAGTTGCTGCTTTCTCCTGTTAAGGCAATTCTTCTTTGCGTCTTTACACGACCCGGAGAAAAATTGTCGTTGTTGTTCCCCCTCCTCTTCCTTCTGAATGTTGTATCGAACTCAACTTTGCGGGAAGAGGTGGTCAGGGTCTTCAGATGGGGGCACGCTACCCATGTGTTACCTCAGGCGTCCTCATCTGTTACGGACTACTAGGATGGAGTGCCCGAAAAGTGCCAAGAGATTCAAAGATCACGTCGACAGACTCCTGCGCACCGTATACCTGGAAAGTGGTTCCGAGCCTAGCGACCCTGCAGGAATGATATCGTAGAGAAGAAAGGCCCAAGTAGAAGAGTGCCCTTTCTTTTTGTTTTTCTTTTTCCCACAAGATATCATGATTGGATCTTGATAATTCTTCGTGTATGTTTCATATAAATAAAGCAATATTTTTATTACCTCGTGTATGTGTATGCCTAGATTATTCCTTTGAACACCTTGCTTGTATTTCTTTGGTCGAGTATGCTACTTTATCATTGATTCCGCAGTGCCCCCCTGTCCTGGGCGCTCGGGATATCTCGAGGCATCCTGGTTTGTGTCCCTGGTGGGTATTTTGTAGCAACCCGGACCAAGCCTAAGTACCCCGGGCATCGGCTGCACTGCGAGGTATTAGGGCTTTAGGTACTTGGTCGGGCGTAGCAACCCAGACCAAGCCTAAGTACCTCGGGCATCGGCTGCACCGCGAGGTATTAGGGTTTTGGGTACTTGATCGGGCGTAGCAACCCAGACCAAACCTAAGTACATCGATCATCGGCTGCACCGTGAGGTATTAGGGTTTTGGGTACTTGGTCGGGCGTAGCAACCCAGACCAAGCCTAAGTACCTCGGGCATCGGCTGCACCGCGAGGTATCAGGGTTTGGGTACCTGGTCGGGCATAGCAACCCAGACCAAGCCTAAGTACCCCGGCATCAGCTGCACCGGAGGTATTAGGGTTTTGGGTACTTGGTCGGGCGTAGCAACCCAAATCAAGCCTAAGTACCTCGAGCATCGGCTGCACCGCGAGGTATTAGGGTTTTGGGTACTTGGTAGGGCATAGTAACCCAGACCAAGCCTAAGTACTTCGGGCATCGGTTGCACCGCGAGGTATTAGGGTTTTGGATACTTGGTTGGGCGTAGCAACCCAGACTAAGCCTAAGTACCCCGAGCATCGGCTGCACCGTGAGGTATTAGAGATTTGGCAGCTCTTGGTCGGGTGTGTATAGCTCTGAGGCCATGCCTACACACCGAGAGGCTATAGGGTTTTAGCAGCTCTTGGCCGGGGCGTGTATAGCTCCGAGGCCAAGCCTACACACCGAGAGGCTGTAGGGTTTTGGCAGCTTTTGGTCGGGCGTGTATAGCTCCGCGGCCAAGCCTACACACCGAGAGGTTGTAGAGTTTTGGCAGCTCTTGGTCGGGCGTGTATAGCTCCGAGGCCAAGCCTACTCACCGAGAGATAGTAGGGTTTTTGCAACTCTTGGTCGGGCATGTGCAGCATCGAGGCCAAGTCTACTCACCGGAAGATAGTAGGGATTTTAGCAGCTATTGGCCGGGTGTGTACAGCTCCGAGGCCAAGCCTACTCACCGAGAGGATGTAGGGTTTTAGCAGCTCTTGGCTGGGCGTGTATAGCTCCGAGGCCAAGCCTATACATCGAGAGGCTGTAGGGTTTTAGCAGCTCTTAGCCGGGTGTATACAGCTCCGAGGCCAAGCCTACACACCAAGAGGCTTTAGGGTTTTAGCAGCTCTTGGCCAGGCGTGTACAGCACCGAGGCCAAGCCTACTCACCGAGAGGCAGTAGGATTTTGCAGATGGAACCCAATAAAGGGGGGATTTGATTGTTGCTAAGAGGATTCGAACCTCAGACCTCCGACATCACATGTCTGCACGCTTACCACTTGGGTTGTTCCGCCGGTCCTGCCTGTAACACCCGCCTTTTTTTTCGGCGTTATGCTTAACATACATGAGCTTATCGAACATCTTAATGCAGCGGAACTTTTTCTACACATGCTTTTAATCATGCTACTAATACATGAAACATCTATACATGCCTAACTTGCCATTCATGAACATAATAACATTCGGACTTAGCATACGTCATCATAAGTAGCAAACAACATATCCGTGAACATCATGAGTCTTAGGTTGTTCGGTAGGTAGAACCATCGTAAACATAACATAGATTCTAAGAAGGTATTTCAAAACTCAAGCCATGCAATATGTATAAATAAAAGAAATCTTTTGCTATGTCACCGCCACACACACACATACTTTTGCCCCTCCTGCTGCTTCCCTTAATAGCCTCTTGCTTGATCTGCGGTACGAGAAACATAATACTATAAGCACATAGGCTTAGTAAGACCCTTTTTCCTACTCACTAAAACCATGCGTCACTTAACATAATCGCATAAAGCACCTTAGCATAACATAATTCAGACATAAACATAAACTTAGTCTTGGCATAAATCATAAGCATAAACATAAACTTAAACGTGAGTATAAACATAAACTTAAACATGAGTATTAGCATAAACTTAAACATGAGCATAATCATAAACTTAAATATGAGCATAATGCATAACATGAATGAATGCATGAGTCAAGTGCATATATCGTAAGGATGCTTAATTTTTGAAATCATACTTTCATTTTAAATACTTGAACATAAACATAACATCATTGGGGTTCCCGGCTTGTACCACATACATACATCATAAGCGCGCATCCCTAAGTAAATACGAGGTAGCTAGCCTCGACCTACTAGGGTAAGGACAGCTTCGGTAGTCCTAGAACCGGGGCGTTCTTAAGGTGTCCATCCCTGTTGGACAGCTTCGGTAGTCCCAGAACCGTGGACAGCTTCGGTAGTCCAGAACCGGGGCGTTCTTAAGGTGCCCATCCATTGGACCCTTACTTCGGTCCGGTACAAGCTCATTCATAAAGTAAAATACATATGCATACTTCATCATTCATACTTGACATATCATAGGAACAGCTACGGTAGTTCCAGAACCGTGGACAGCATAGTCGGTAGTCCAGAACCGGGGCGTTCTTAAGGTACCCATCCCTTAGCATGACATAGACATACTTAACATTTCATCATTCATACTTAACATCATGATGCCTTAAAGGCATGAACATTCATCATCATTTTTCATTTTCATTCATAAGATATGTCATGCTTACATCATTTTATCTTAGGCCATGGTTATCATTTTCGTTCATCATCTTCATTCTTAAACATAGCATACATACATATCATCCATAAAGCATGACATACATACATAGCATTCATGAGACATGACTTACATACATATTGTTCGTAAAACATAGCATACATACATGTCATTCCTAAAGCATGGCATACATACATAACATTCATAAAACATGCATGGTTAGGGTACATAGCATACATACATGTCATTCCTAAAGCATGGCATACATACATTCATAAATCATGCATGGTTAGGGTACGTAGCATACATACATGTTATTCCTAAAGCATGGCATACATACATAACATTCATAAAACATGCATGGTTAGGGTACCAAGCATACCTACATGTCATTCTTGAGAACTTAACCCAAACCAAGCCCTAGATTAGGGACTTGGCCGAAAACCCTAGAGGGTCATAGGTCCTTAGAAAAATTTGCATAACCATGGTTAACCTCCAATACCTTACTTATCATGTCATAGGAACCCACTTGGACCCTTAATTGGTTTTAACCCCAAAGTCCAAGGCCTTATTCATGCTTGGCCGAAACCCTAGGGGAGAAATAACCCCTAGAAAATTCATATAAGTCTCCATTATCATCCATAGTCTATCATAGCAAAACATACCAATCATGCTTGAGGGATTAAAATTAATCCCTAGCCCTATACTTGATGTGACCGAAACCCTAGATGGGTTTTAGGGCATCAAAAATTTCCGTAGATCATAATCTATGTCTTACATAACATTATGAAACATTTAAGAGCACAAAAGAAAATTTACATCATCCCTAAGCCCAAGCAATAGCCTTGGCCGAAACTCTAGGCTCCACTTCATGGTTTTTTTCCCAACTTAAATCTTAAACAAACATCTAAATCTTGTTAAGCATCAAGAACAATCATACCACAGGACCTTCCCTTATCTTGGATTAAATCCTTGGACAAGGAAGTAGGAAGGACCTTCTTGCCTCCAAACTTCTCCTTAGCCCTTGTAGTCTTGGAAGAGAACCTAGATCTTCAAAAAGGGAGTCTCCTTGTGGAGTTTTTTTCCAAGGGAATGGGGTTTGGGGTTTTCGGCTAGGAGGGGAGGAAGAAGAAGAGAAGAAGAAAATGAATTAATGGAATGAGAGAAGAGAAAGGTAATTTCTCCTCTTATGCTTTTAATCCACATTAAGGGGGGTAAGTGAAGAGTCATGGTGTCTCTTCCCTTGATGGCTCCTCCTTCTTCACAAGCCTTAACAAAAATCCACTTCATTCCCTCATAGCACTCCCTTGCTAGGTGAATTGGTTAGAGCATGCATGGTTATATAAGAGGTCCTAAGTTCAATCCTTGGTGCATGCACTAATTTTCTATTTTATTTTTATTTTATTTCTCTATTATTCTGAAAATTCTCTAAAAATCCCCCCATGATCATGCTAATATTCCTAATTAAAACCCATTTATATTTATATTAAATTTCACCTAAAATCCACTAATAACCATGGTACTAGAAAAGCCCATATAAGGCCCATTAGTACTTAGCTTCTCAATTTAAATAGGGAAAATCATGGATAACTAGGCTAAAGGTCGTACTAGTATTTCTAGGTTCCTCAAGACTATCTAGACATGATCAATATTTTTAAAGAAAATATTGATAGAATTTTCCGGGTCGTTACAATCCCCCATACCTCGTGAAAGTTCATCCTCGAACTTAGAATATCTCCGGGTACTTGCGTCTCCTCTCGTCCTCGCGTTCTCAGGTACCTTCCTCGAACCATTGGCTTTGCCATAGGACCTTGACTAAAGGTACCTCCTTGTTCCTTAGCTTTTGTCTATTAGTTATGCAACTCTTAGATCAAAATTGCTACATCTTTAGGATTTCTAAGTACCATAATAACTGCTTCTACTCTTCGTGCTATCATATCGTTCTATTCGTTATGCTACATCTCTATATTTAGGTGCTTCTAATACATAACTATGACTTAATCTCAAACTTTTTTTTTCATACGCGTTATAGCAAATCTTAGTAGTTTGACAACCATCTACATGTATTCTCTTGCAATTTGTTTTTTTTTCTCTAGCTCTAATTGTTTATCACTGTTTCTATTACTTATTGTCAAAATTTTGTCTACTATTAAGCTATACACGAAAGAGTATAATTTAACGTATTCCTGGTTAATTTGCTACTTCAAACAAGACTCTAACTTTCACTTACTATGCACAAGTTTATCATCTATGCACCAACTTATTACTCCGAAGCTCTTCTCAATTGGAACTGATTTCAATGTCTCTGCTTCTCACATACATCTTTTATCTGTATTAAACTAAACGAAAATTACGATTATTATTATATGATTCTCTTTTATTACATTCCGTATCATACTTCAAATCTACTCATCGACAACATAATTACAGCTTTATATAAGTACAAACTCTTTCTCCTTTCTACTCGAATCTCGTTACCCCTTTTTTTTCCGAGCACTATTCTTACTTTATTATTCTTTCTTTTATTATCTATTTTAATAGTATATTCGTTTCTATGTAACATAACTTCTCATAGTACATAAACTCATATATCGCTTATCATATTACTTCCTATTCTAGTTATTTGAGCTACTTACTTTGTTTTAACTACCTAACCTATAATGCATACCGTCTATGTTAATTATGCTAAAATTTCTCAATTAAACTCCTAAAATACTATATTTAAACTCATTACCAGATAACTAGTCTTTGACTAATAATCTATGCTAACCTAACAGCTAACTCGAAACACTTGTATTCAAGATTTTACTATCTAGTTTAAACTAAATATAACATGCCAATCTCTTTACTTTTTATCGACCTAAACACAATAAACAATTTTTTTTTATTATTACTTCATCTGACTTTTTGCTCCGCTCTTCCTACAATAAACATCCTTTTTTTTCTAGAAATACTCTTAGTACTTTTCGCACAATATATATGTACCACATTCTCTACCTTACAAAATTTTTTCCTATTACATTGTCATTTTTACTTTCGCTTGTCATCTTTACTTTTGCTTATTCCATCTTTCCATAGTCTTCTTTCACAAATCCAAATACCTTTTCTCATTTACCGGTCATGCTTCCTCCACTCTAATCCCAAAATTTTCACATTCTTATGATCTCCATATCTTACTTCTCTATAACCTTACTTTTAAGCAACGAGTATCTAATATCTTCTTTACCAAATTTCATAAAGCTAATACTATTCTTTACAAAACTCTCTCTCATTATATATATATATATATATATATATATATATATATATATATATATATATAAGAATTTATAAAATATTCCTATATCAATCTTTTTCCAAAACCTATACTTGATTAGATCATTTCACCTAGTAAGTTTGCTTGACCTAGAGTCCTTACTACATTCTTGCCTTTGATAACATTAACATCTAGTTCCTTCATACAGGGTTATAACTAAGGTCCTATTCGCTGATCTCTATCACTCCTTCTTTTGCATATCTAGTTCTTACCCTCTATCCTTCTTATATCAAGAATATTACTCTATTGCTACTACTATATATATATCTATTTAAAAAGTCAAATAACTTACACCTTAATCCGTTCCTAACAGATATACATCCCTAAGTCTTCATTTCATCACTACTATAATCTCTTAGAATATCTACACTAAATACTCTACTCCCTTAATACCATAGCTAATAAGTCTCCATTAATAAAGCACAATCCTCTCTTTACTCTAGGCTCATCGCTAAATATTAATATCCGACTTTCATCAACGGTACAAACTTGCTTTGGTTCACAACTCTTCTTAGTTCCAAACCGTCATGACACTCATACAGATAATCTCCTCGAATCACTCTCGCTCACTATCACTCACATATAAAAGATCAGTAAGGCTAATATAAGTTATTGTTATTCCTACCCGCATATCCAATTCTAAAGTATTTGAATTTCCTAAAAATGAGGTAAAGTATCGTTCACCTTACATATCCTAAAAGTACTTGCTATCCTAAAATATATCCTTCATACTTGCATATTCTAGAATCATAAAATATCATCCATACTTACATATTCCTGAATCATAAGGTATCATCCATACTTGCATATTCTAGAATCCTAAAATATCATCCATACTTACATATTCTTGAATCATAAAAGAACATTATAAAAGAACATAAGGTATACATAGAGGTACTTACTTGGAAGCGGCAGGAAGAGGGCTTGATGTGTGTGTAGTGAGATGGTAACTGCTCTGATACCAACCTGTAACGCCCGCCTTTTTTTTCGGCGTTACGCTTAACATACATGAGCTTATCGAACATCTTAATGCAGCAGAACTTTTTCTACACATGCTTTTAATCATGCTACTAATACATGAAACATCTATACATGCCTAACTTGTCATTCATGAACATAATAACATTCGGACTTAGCATACGTCATCATAAGTAGCAAACAACATATCCGTGAACATCATGAGTCTTAGGTTGTTCGGTAGGTAGAACCATCGTAAACATAACATAGATTCTAAGAAGGTATTTCAAAACTCAAGCCATGCAATATGTATAAATAAAAGAAATCTTTTGCCATGTCACCGTCACACACACACATACTTTTGCCCCTCCTGCTGCTTCCCTTAATAGCCTCTTGCTTGATCTGCGGTACGAGAAACATAATACTATAAGCACATAGGCTTAGTAAGACCTTTTTTCCTACTCACTAAAACCATGCGTCACTTAACATAATCGCATAAAGCACCTTAGCATAACATAATTCAGACATAAACATAAACTTAGTCTTGGCATAAATCATAAGCATAAACATAAACTTAAATGTGAGTATAAACATAAACTTAAACATGAGCATAATCATAAACTTAAACATGACCATAATGCATAACATGAATGAATGCATGAGTCAAGTGCATATATCTTAAGGATGCTTAATTTTTGAAATCATACTTTCATTTTAAATACTTGAACATAAACATAACATCATTGGGGTCCCCGGCTTGTACCACATACATATATCATAAGCGCGCATCCCTAAGTAAATACGAGGTAGCTAGCCTCGACCTACTAGGGTAAGGATAGCTTCGGTAGTCCTAGAACCGGGGCGTTCTTAAGGTGCCCATCCCTGTTGGACAGCTTCGGTAGTCCCAGAACCGTGGACAGCTTCGGTAGTCCAGAACCGGGGCGTTCTTAAGGTGCCCATCCCTTGGACCCTTACTTCGGTCCGGTACAAGCCCATTCATAAAGTAAAATACATATGCATACTTCATCATTCATACTTGACATATCATAGGAACAGCTACGGTAGTTCCAGAACCGTGGACAGCTTAGTCGGTAGTCCAGAACCGGGGCGTTCTTAAGGTGCCCATCCCTTAGCATGACATAGACATACTTAACATTTCATCATTCATACTTAACGTCATGATGCCTTAAAGGCATGAACATTCATCATCATTTTTCATTTTCATTCATAAGATATGTCATGCTTACATCATTTTGTCTTAGGCCATGGTTATCATTTTCGTTCATCATCTTCATTCTTAAACATAGCATACATACATATCATCCATAAAGCATGGCATACATACATAGCATTCATGAGACATGACTTACATACATATTGTTCGTAAAACATAGCATACATACATGTCATTCCTAAAGCATGGCATACATACATAACATTCATAAAACATGCATGGTTAGGGTACATAGCATACATACATGTCATTCCTAATGTAACACCCCAAAATTTTCCCATATGAAATATTATGAATTCATGAAACATTATTATTATGAAATGTTATGATGAGCTTGGTTTAATGGACTTTGATATGGATTAGTGCAAAATGTAATAAAAAGAAGATGTAGAAAGGAGGAAGCAAGGATTGAACCTTGAACCTCCTAGTTGCACTAATCATGTCATAACCAACGAACCAAACAATGTTTCATGTTGAGAGAATAAGAAATGTGCTTGTTAAAGCTAGGGAAGCGAAGAGACATGTCTCTTCATGAGAAAAGTATAAATAAGAGATGAAGAGGTTGGAATAACTTCCTCTCTTCTTCTTCCTCACTCTCCCCACTCCAAAACCGAAACCTAAGCCTCCCTTCTCCCCTTTTCAAGTTTCGAAATTTCACCCTAGGGTTCTAACCCTAGGGAATTTGGAAGGAAGAAGATCTCATCCAAGGATCTTGCCCTCTACAAGGGCCAAAGGTTCTAGTGAAGTGCTAGTAAGGAAACTCTCACTCTAACTTCAACCAAGGGTACCCTAAGGGAAATTCAAGCGAAAGGATGTAAGTATCCCTTCGCCTGCAATGTAATGGTTATTGTATGAGTTCTTCTCCTTGTAGTTTTCGAAAAATGGGATTGTTTCCCTTTAGTGAGTTTCGGCCACCCCCCTTAGAGGAGGCCTTGGTTACTTCTTGTTACATGAGTAGACCCTTGGAACTTAGGGTATATATATATGTTGTTTCCTTCATGATGTTATGAACAAAATTTTAGGGTTTTGCCTTGTATAGGTTTCGGCCAACCTCAAAGAGGAGGCCTTGGTTACTCCTTGTTGCATAGGAAGACCCCTTGGAATTTAGGGTATACTTATATGTTGTTTTCCCTACATGTTGTGATGACAAGAATTAGGGTTGAACCCCCTATAAAGTTTCGGCCAAATCATGAAGCAAAAAGGGTTTAGGGTTGTATGATTTCCTATGATGTATCCATGTTTAGTAGTGTAGACAAAGTGTTTGTGTAAATGTTTGTGTGAAACCTAAGTTCAAGAACCCTAGTTCCCCTACCCTTGACTTTCGGCCAACCCTAGAAAAATTAGGGTTTAGGGTACATGATTATCCTAGGATGTATTCTAGGCTTAATATGTTGCATGATATGTATGTGAAGGTTAAACTACCCTACGAGACATGATTATGTTTAGTAAGATGATATGTATATGCATGTGATGTCTAAATAAAATGCTTGATTGGAAATCTTAAGGTTCCCTAGCATGTGATATTCAGCCAAGGCATGAACATTAGGGATTGTGAAGGTTAAATTACCCTACGAGACATGATTATGTTTAGTAAGATGATAAGCATATGCATGTGATGTTTAAATGGAATGCTTGATTGGAAATCTTAATGTCCCTAGCATGTGATATTCGGCCAAGGCATGAGCATTAGGGTTGTGAAGGTTGATTACTCCATGATGTATGCTATGCTTAATATGATACATGATGTATATATATGTGATGCTTGTATGGGATGTTTGATGTCAAAAATCTAAGCTACCCTACCTTTGATTTTCGGCCAAACCCTAGGTTTAGGGTTAGGAAGGGTTAAATTAAACCATGAAGCAGGTTATGATATGAATATGATTGATGTGACCAATTTTGTCATATATAAGTATGTTTAAGCGGTTGAAATGTGATGTATGTATGAGCATGCCTTATAGCCCATGGGGCACCCTTATGAAATTTCATGTGATATGTATGTTAAAATGCTTGAAAGGATACTCCACTAAGTATGGGATCAAGAGCACCCTTATGTTGTGTGGTGTGTCCCTACGGGATCATGAGCACCCTTGAAGAGTGGTGTGTCCCTTAAGAGTGGATTTGGAGTACTCCTTAGCATATATGTAAAAGCATGATAACTATTTTACTTTGGAAGTTGTGTACCCGACTCGGAAGGGGGTCGTTAAACAAATCTGGGGTGCATGTTAACGTAAGGTCATGGCTCCGGTAGGACGGAAGGGTCCTGCTCTAATTGGTTGGTGGCTCGCTATCCCAATTCATTAGGGAACGCGCAATAGGTAACATGCGATATGTGGTACACAACCGGGCTCAATATGATATGGATGTATTTTTAAGTAATACCTTTATGGAATTGTTTTGAAAACATTCATTGAAAACATTTATTATATGTGAAGGGTATGCTTAAGATACTTTATGCTGCATGCTTAGAAACTTTGATGTTTAGTATGCTTTGATGAACTCATGCTTATGATTTATTATGTGTACGTGTTGTATGCTTGCGTATGGATTTTGCGAGTAGGACAGGATCCTTACTAAGCATTTGTACTTACTAGTTTATGTGTTGTCTTATGCTGCAGATAAGGGTAAGGAACACTTAAACTAAAGGAAGAGGCAGGAGGCTGAAGATGTGTGGGGTGGTGGCTCGGGAAAGAAAGATCTTTATATCTACATTACTATGTTTATGATGATGTTTTCTTCAACAATGAATGCTAGTGATTAGGTTTGATATTGCATGATAATGATTACACTTAGAATTCTCTTATACTTGATTTTGGTTGGTTATGTTGTGAGCTTGAAATAATATATGAACCTATCATGTTATAGAATAACTATTGATTAAAATATTTCCAATGATGTTCTAATGATTCAAGCATGATATTTGATTGACATGCACTGACTAGCATGCTTAGCACTTAGTCCTTGCATTGTTGTTTGTTTTAATTTTATGCTAGAAGAAAAGAAAATAATTATATGAATGAATGATTGTACGTAACCCCGCCCCGAGAGTAGATATAAGGGTGGGTGTTACACCTAAAACATGGCATACATACATAACATTCATAAAACATGCATGGTTAGGGTACGTAGCATACATACATGTCATTCCTAAAGCATGGCATACATACATAACATTCATAAAACATGCATGGTTAGGGTACCTAGCATACCTACATATCATTCTTGAGAACTTAACCCAAACCAAGCCCTAGATTAGGGACTTGGCCGAAAACCCTAGAGGGTCATAGGTCCTTAGAAAAATTTGCATAACCATGGTTAACCTCCAATACCTTACTTATCATGTCATAGGAACCCACTTGGACCCTTAATTGGTTTTAACCCCAAAGTCCAAGGCTAAAGGTCGTACTAGTATTTCTAGGTTCCTCAAGACTATCTAGACATGATCAATATTTTTTAAGAAAATATTGAGAGAATTTTCCGGGTCGTTACACTGCCATCGGTGCTCTTTCAGATGCTTTGCTACTTTCTCACAGACGACGCCAAATTTATTCCGGAAGGAGTCGACGACGATGTCCAGTCACTGGGGGTCTGCCCATGTGGAAGCCGCTGTGGAGGGGAGGAACTCCGTGCTCTGCGGGTTCAACATGAGCGTTAGGGGACACGCCGGAAGGGATCCGGCGGAGTCCACTCCGACGCTCAAGTCAGTATATTGATGGAGAGTAGAGGCAGTAAGAAAGGAAAAGGTCTCAAGAGTTTAGAGAGCGTAACCCCTTTACCGGAGGGGTTGATCTACCTTTTATACTGATGGCGGTAGCCTTGGCGCATTCTCGCCTTTAGTGTCACGTCTCTATGATTTATGCCACGTCCTCCCCTTCTTCCGGCGGTTACTGGCTAGCCTTTGAAACGGTCTGCGTCGTTACTACGCTTCGACCCGTTGCGATATTTAAGGGTCGTGATGAGTCCTTACGACGGGGAAACTTATCCATAGGTCCATTAAAGAAAAAGGGGGGAGGAGGACCGTTGCTTGAGGTCGAAGCTAACTCGGGCTCCGCTATCCCGAGGTGAGCTCGGGGCCTTCTGACCCGGATGAGCTTGGGCGCTATAATTCCCGAGGGGCTCTAGGGACCCACCTCCTCAGGGGGAAGGGGGGTCCCGAGAAGGATCCCAGGAAGGGTCTTCTGTCCATCCTTCCAGGGCGTGTTCCCCGAGGGGGTCCTGAAGCTCGGGGAGGAGGGTTATTTCAACCCGAATTATCATGCCATGCAACTTTTTCATCCCACGTGTCTGCTACGGACTATTCAACCCTATCCCATACCATAACACAGGATTGTTTCTATGCCAATTAATGAGAGGCCGGTTTCCACGCCAAGGGCAAAATGACTGAGTTCATATCAGCTTGTGTCGATTGTGTAGATGAAACCTGTGCCATGAAAAATGATTTTGAAACTATAAATTAAAGTACCAACTAAAGCAAATCAACTGCGAAAGGATGATAAAATGGAATATTCTGAGAGGAACAAAGAACAGTTGAGGTTGCTGAGAGGCATTTATGAACAGCTTAGCACAATAGAAAGCCACATGAACATTTCTAAGCCAAGTCTCACATCGGTGGCAAGCCGTCATGTAGGTGAGCTTTTTCTCATATTTTCAGTCACTATTTTTTATTCTACTAATTTTTTATGTTTTATCAGGCATTTCTATCGTTTGTAATTTAAAGTATCTAAAGATAGCGGATAAAAACTTTGAAGCTTCCTAATGCAGAGAAGGAAATAACTTAGCATAAATACGAGAAGGAAAAAACTTTGAAGCTCTCATGATACTCAATCTTTTATACTAAATATGGCTATGAATTATTCAAATATCCAAAAATTAAAGACATTGTTAATTTTTAATTGTAATATTTTATATTTTATTTTACAAACCAGTTTATTTATTTGAATAATTATATTATGAAGATAATTAGAAAAGAAGATTAGTTTTGAGTGGAATCTAGAATTTTTCCAAAGAAACAAGATAATGGTTAAAAAAACAGTTAACGATTGAAACGCAATTATTTCTCCTTCAATGCACCACCGCCTTCGTCATTTGAGCAAAAGGTGGGTCCTCTCAAATTAAAGAAGTTACACGGAACCACCATGCCTCGGACTGGCTTCCCGCGGCGCGATCAGCGGGTGCAGTTGAATGGTAAATTAGCCCGTCGGCTTAATAAACCATCCTGGAATTATCCGACCCCCTCTGTTTCCCTATATAGGCACTCCACCGCCAACCGTGCCCTCCTTCGCAGGTGACGATTAAGGGGGCAAAAAAAAAAAAATCAGAGTCTTCTCTTCTGCTCTCCTTTCGTCTCTTTGATTCCTACGCGATCGGTATCAATCGATCTGTTGCTAAGATCGCTTTGTGAAAGAAAGAGCACGTCGATCGATAAACTGTTCCAGAGATTGATTGTGAAAGAAGGTTATCTGGATCGTTCTCAGTGTTCTAGATATCGAATTGTGAAAGAAAAGAGTACGCAAGGGAGATGAAGCCGAGGGTTCTCGAGGACGATCTGTTCCCGTCGACGCCGGGAAAGGTGAAGATCGAGCGGACGCACGCGCTGAACCGGAAGCTTCACCGCTGCTTCGCCTCGACAAGCACGCTCTTCCTGTGGGCGCTCCTCCTCGTAGCTCTCACCGCCTCCTACCTCAGTTTCCGGAGCTTCGTCGCCACGTCCTCCAGGTACCTCACCGCCTCCTGGGGAGGCCACCACTGGGAGCGCCAGATCCGGGCTTCCGCCGCCGTTACCCGACAAAATGGGATCACTGTCCTCGTCACTGGCGCTGCTGGGTTCGTCGGCTCGCACGTGTCGATCGCTCTCCGCCGCCGTGGCGACGGCGTCGTCGGTCTCGATAACTTAAACGCCTACTACGATCCCTCCCTGAAGAAGGCCCGCAAGGTGCTGCTCGACTCCCACGGGGTCTTCGTCGTGGAGGGCGATGTCAACGATGCCCGCCTCCTCGCCAAGCTGTTCGACACCGTGCCCTTCACTCACGTGATGCACCTTGCCGCTCAGGCCGGCGTTCGGTACGCCATTGAGAATCCGGCCTCATACGTGCACAGCAACGTCGCCGGCCTCGTGACCCTCCTGGAGGCCTGCAAGTCCGCCGATCCGCAGCCCGCCGTCGTCTGGGCTTCCTCCTCCTCCGTCTACGGCCTCAACGACAAGGTCCCCTTCTCCGAGTCTCACCGAACCGATCGACCGGCCTCCCTCTACGCCGCCACGAAGAAGGCGGGCGAGGAGATCACCCACGTTTACAACCACATCTACGGCCTCTCCATTACCGGTCTCCGCTTCTTCACCGTGTACGGACCTTGGGGCCGACCGGACATGGCCTACTACTCTTTCACCCGTAACATCCTCCAGGGCAAACCCATCACTGTCTACCGACGCTGTGACGGCGCCGACCTCGCGCGCGACTTCACCTACATCGACGACATCGTCCGAGGGTGCGTGGCGGCCGTGGACACGGCCGAGGCGAGCACGGGGAGCGGCGGAAAGAAGCGGCGGCCAGCGCAGTACCGGATCTACAACCTAGGTAACACGTCTCCGGTGACGGTGCCGGCATTGGTAAGGATTCTAGAGCGGCATCTGAAGGTGAAGGCGAAGAAGCACGTGGTGGACTGCCCGGGAACGGCGATGTGCCGTTTACCCACGCCAACATCAGCTCGGCTCGAACCGAGCTCGGCTACAAGCCGACCACCAATCTGGATGCTGGGCTAAAAAAGTTCGTCAAATGGTACCTTTCTTACTATGGTTACCGCCGCGACAACCACAAGAGCTTGTAGGGTTAAAATAATAATAATAATAATTATTATTATTATTTAACATTATTTTCGCTAATTTGTAGGTGTTTATCTACTAATTTGTCACATGCAGTTTCATATTGGCTTTCATTTGTCTTTATAATCTTGAGAAGACGTGGCCGGTCCTGCGTACCACGAGGTCCAGTCACCGACTTGCCGGTGGCTAAGTAAAAAAGCATTTGACAGACTGGTCTTTAGCAGTCGAGCGTCTCCTATTCTATCTTTTTACGCGGTATCCTATGCTGACTAATGGCAGAAGGGGACCACGTGGACCCTCACCTTTGCGTTTTTTTATATGGTGGACCCGCGGAGGGATAAGGTTAATTCGACCCTGACGTGTTTCTTTCTCGCCGCGTTACAGTCAGTCTCTCTCCTCTCTCATGTATGTTTCTTTTCCCACCACGTTACTGATTCAATAATTTACAATTTATAAAATTTATCCATTTATAAAATTTGGATAAGAAAAGACTCAATAACTTTATAATTTACCGAATCAATAATTTTATAATTTACAGAATTGAGCTCATATAATAATTCAATAACTTTACAGAATTTATAAATTTTTCTAAATCAGTAATTTTATAGAATTTTTTTATAAATCGAACTCATGTAAAGATAAGAAAGGATAAAGTTATCCAGTAACTTTACACATGAATCATAAATCAGTAACTTTATAAAATTTTACATATGAAATCACAATCCAGTAACTTTACATAATCCGTAGAAAGGATAAGGAATCTAGTCACAAACCTCAGTTCGGATCCGAACAGTAAGGCTGCGGCTGGGCTGAGAGATCGCGTGTTGGGCAGAGGATCAGCTAGGGTTGCCAGTAGGGCTTCGCCGGGGCTTGGCACGCGAGAGTCTGCGCCGATATCGAGATTTAGGGCACGCGAGCTTGGCACACGAGAGTCTGCGCAGTAGGGCTTCGCCGGGGCTTGGCACGCGAGAGTCTGCGTCGATGTCGGGATTTAGGGCATGCGAGCTTGGCACGCGAGAGTCTGCGCAGTAGGGCTTCGCCGGGGCTTGGCACACGAGAGTCTGCGTCGATGTCGGGATTTAGACACGCAAGCTTGGCACGTGAGAGTCTGCGCAATAGGGCTTCTGAGTCTGCATCGATGTCGCGTGCTGGTTCGGCTCGGGACTGGGGCTGGGCAGCGGAGAGCAGGAGACTTCGCCAGAGAGCAGGATAGAGTCGGCGATCGTCTGCGAACACGGTCGGGCGAGGAGACTCGCCGGAGAGCAGGACAAAGTCGGCGATTTTCTACGGATCGCGGTCGGGCGAGGGATTAGGGATTAATGATCGCGAGGGATTAATGTTCGGTTTGATCGTGAGAGAGGGCGAAGTCACGCGAGCGACACATTTTTTTTTATCATTTTGTATTCGGGATAGAGAAGACTCGGGACAGAGAATCCGAACTAGTTACCGTCTCCCTCCTCCACCAATGTGTCTGTCGCCATGTCACAGTTTCTCTCCTCTACGTAGGAAAGAGATAAAGATGGGGGGTAGACTTATAAAAGCATGGTCGAATTAACCAGGGATCAGGAGTCGATGATGCTTCGAGAAGCGCGGAGAGCCAGATGCTACCGCAACGGTCATTTCCTGGACACTAATTTTCGCACTCACGAATTTTAAATTAAATTACTGGAGATTGAATTTTTTTTTAATAATGATATTTGATCAAAATTAATAATTTTTAATAGGATCACGATTATTAGATGGATGGATGTTTCGAACTCATGATTAATATATAAATATTATTATTATAAGTTTATTATTATAAAATTTAAGAGTTAAAATTAATAAAATATTATTTGTCCTTTTTATATATTGATCATAGTATTTAGGCAAGTAATCTTTATGATTTATCTATTCTATATTGATTTTGAGACGGATTGGTGAGAGTATTAGGACAAGCAATCGTCTTTTATCGCCATGATTATTGGATAGATGTTTATTGGATGGATTGATGAATAACACATGAAATATTATTATCATAAATATTACGTTGTGACAAAATTTAATATTTATTCTCCCTTATGCATTAATCATTGTCTGGGCTAATCATTTTCGTGATTTACCTCCTTCGATGGGTCTTAGGACGGATTGGCGGAGACATCGGAGGTGAGCAAATTGTCTTTTGCTATCACAATCACGAGATACACTGATAGCTAATACATGAGATGTTATCATCATGAAGTTTGAGTTCAAATTCTAACATAAACAGATGTCTGTTTTCTCTTATGCACTAGTCATTGTTGAACTAATAGCCCTCATGATTTACCTCCTCCTTATTGGTACTAAGATGGATTAGCGAAGGCAGTGGGGCGAGTTGATCACATTTTGCCATCATAATCAAAATCAATAAGTCCCCACGAGTTGAACTAATGACTAGCGTATGAGGCATTATTATCATAAGGTTTAGGGATGAAATCCTGACGAAGTCAGGTGTCTTTCCTCTCTTATGCGTTAGTTACTGTCCGGACTAGTAGTTCTCGTAATTTACCTTCTTCGTACTAGCCATAAGACGGATTGACGGGGCTAGTACATGACTTCTAACTGATAGTTAGTGTATGAGACGTTGTTTCCATGAGGTTTAGGGGTCAAATCCTTACGAAGTCGAGTGTCTAACCTGTCTAATTCGCTAATTACTATCCGAACTAGTAGCCTCCGTGATTTACCTCCTTTATGTTAGCCCTGGAAGAGTTGGTGAGGGTCCGAGAGGAGAGAAAATCACCTTTTATCGCCATGATTTTATCTCTTTCGGATAGACAGATGGTCAATACATAAGTGTTATTACGATGAGATTTGGGGATTAATTTTGTATGAGTAGTTAGGTTTCTTTTCATTTTTGTATATTACTCATTGATCGGATTAGTAGTGATATGATTTATTTCTTTTCACACAATTTGAAAATGAACTATCAGGAGTGTTTAAGGTGAGCATTATAACTTTTTATCATCATCATTTTAAATGAAAAATCCCCTCATTTAATTAGATATGATAGATTTATTATAATAAATAAATTCTTTTCATTCTTAATTAATTAATGATCAATTATAAATTGATATCATAATCTATTTCTTTTATATAATTTAAAAATGGACTATAAAAAATATTTGAAATGAGTATAATTATCTTTTTGTTTTTAAATGAAAATCATGCTTTTGAGGATAATTAATTGGTTAGGAAAATGATAGACTTATTATAATAGTATAGAAATTAATTTTGAACACATGTCCTTGGATAAAACTTCTTTTCTATCTTTTAGCTAATTTTTGACGATCATTAAAGGCAGAAGGAATTACAAAACTCGGCTCGAACGAACGTCATTTGCTACAACGATCATAAATGAAAGTCTCCCCAATTATGCCGGACGGGATTCTCTGTCCCAAGGATCCTGTCTCATCTGTCTTATATTCGTCGGTGATGATCTGCGAGTCGTCCAATTATTAATCGAACATGATCGATGATTTTTTATCATCGTCCCGAATCAAATGATATACTGGAAGAACGGTGAATCGATTATGTTAGAGGTTGCAAAGTGCAAACTTAGTCCCACATTGATAAACACATGGGAAGATCATTGGTTTATAAGGAATATGATATCTCCATTGTCATAAGGCCTTTTAGGGAGAACCCAAGAGCAAAACCATGAGGGCTTAGACCCAAAGTGGACAATATCATGCCATTATGGAGATATCCTAATTCCTTTTTGGTCCTAACAAATGGTATCAGAGCCAGGTTGCTCATCCAGATCTAACCATGTGCATTAAGCCTTGATCAAAGGATATGTGGGCTCCCGTGTCTTGATCAAAGAGGATGCTAGGTGGTGAAGTCCTAGTAGGTCAAGTTGACCGAGAGACAGAAAGTCCTGGTGGATCAGACATCAAAAACGGAAAGAGTTTTCATTTGTGTAGGACATTGGTCTTTTTGACGATTTTAGAGGTGCAAGGTGCAAACTTAGTCCCACATTGATAAACACATGAGAAAATCTGATTTATAAGGAATATGATATCCCATTCATGGCTTTTAAGAGCTCAGAGCAAACCATGACTTAGGCCCAAAGTGGACAATATCATGTCATTGTGGAGATATCCTAATTCCTTTGGTCCTAACAGGTTAGAATCGTCGCAATTGCAATCTCGTCAAATTTGATGGTGAATACGGTAAGATCACAATTGCGGTGATCTCAACGGATTCACCGTACCCTCAAGGTATAGTTTTGTATGAGACCACCTCCGGAGACCGCCGATGGTGTCCGATTGACTGTCGTCGATGAGTAAAATAGATGAAATAGAGGATAAAATGGACAGAAGATCTGCCCTCCAATTATGCCTAGTTGATACTTCATAGTAGAATTATCATATTAAAAAAATATTCGAATTCCTAAGATTCATTTTTTAATGAATAAATCTTCCCGCCTGAATAATTCGTTCGGTATAGTAATTTATATTTTACGACGTGAGAGTTATTACGTTTTTTTGTTGCTCCACACACGATCTTATTTGCTTTACACGATCTTAAATGAAGGTATCAGTAGAGAAAGTCAAAAGTAATAATAAATAGGAAAGTGGCGTCGAGTACATTTTTAATAATGCTAACAGAAGAAAAGATGATCATGGAAAATTTCAATCAACAACCTCATGGAAATATTGTGGAATGAAGGAGGATTTCAAGGAAATGCTTGAAGGGACAAATGCAAGTAATGTTCTTATGAAATGGTAGAAGATTAAAAAAAATATATATATATTAAAAAGGGCATATAATATGTGGAAGGGATGTCGTTTATCAAAAAAAAAAAAAATAATAAATAATAAATAATAAAAAATCGGTCATAAATTATGTTTTGAATGTACCGATGACAAGGGAAGATAGTGGCTACAGTCTGAAATGATAAAAGACAAATGAAACATCTCGTGAAATCTTAAAATTGTGAAAGACAAAATAAGAAATCAAATAGTTGAAAATGAAAAGATACGGACTAAGAATACTAAAAATTAATCAAACATACGATGGATTTCATTAAAAAAAATAGATACTAAATTTAATATTAATTAAATTGACGATTCTAGTATTAATTTTTAAAAAAAATAATCTCAAAATTAACATTTTCCCAATTAAATTATAATATTCAAATTTAAAAAAAAAATTAAAAACCGAAAATTCTAGATTTATCTTCCCAATTAAATTATTGTGTTCAAGTTAAAAAAAAATTAAAAATGAAAAATCTCTAAGGTTCATATTTCTAATTGAGTTATAATCATTTTTTAAAAATAGAGACTTGAGACATCTCTCATTGTATCAAATTAAAAAAAAGATAAGCGCTAATTTTAAGATTATATATGTTTTTTTTTAAAATTTAATATCAGAATCTAAATTTAATATTAAATTTGAGATAGGAAAAGGATGTGCCCTAAAAAACTTTAAAAAAAAATTAAATCCTAAATACAATTTAATTCTTCATAAACCAGTGCAAAAATCACATTGGTCCGGCTTAATTTTCAATATTTTAGGTTATCTATCTGAGGTAGCCAGTAATAAAACCCAACTTGGCTTCAAGAAAACAAACACGAGAACAATTAATAACAATGAACTTCACTAATTATAAATGGCTAATTATTTGGAAAGTAAATGTTCAGTATGCATTTTCATTGAAATTCTGATGTTTTCCTCAAAATGAAGAAAAAAATACTTCATTTTTTTCACCTGAGATCTTGTGTAAAGCATGAACAGGAGATGAGGAACAGAATTGTAGAAACTGTGTTGCAAGATCCGGGAAACATGGGCGACAAGATGAGGCACTGTTCCTCCAACTTTTATCACTCATTTCAATGCTTGATCAATGCATGTTTGCCGGAGGCATAGAGGTAGATATAAGCGCATTGTGCATTGGAATGAGCTTTGTTAATCCTGCAAGAACAGAAATAACTAAGAAGGGAAGAGTATAACCAAAGATGAGTGTAAGTGCATAGAGATCAGTGCAGTTCAGTTGCGACGATACATGGATTAACCAAAAGAAGATCGAGTGTCTGGAACTAGATATGGTGGGGTCCTTCAAATATGAACACAACTTGCCTTTGCCGGAAACAGCCATTTGTAACCGGAAACGGCAATTTGTAACCAGGAACAGAAGACTGAAATTAAAGCAGAGGGGCAATGTTTATTCATGCAAACATAGGCGAGTACAAGATCTCACGTCATCCGTACGTCTACCAGGAAGGGGACACTGATAAATTAACACACATACACGATGAACACACATTCAGCATGATATTAACTCCGCTAAAGCTAGATAATTATTTAAGTTTGTTAAACCCCATGAAGGTCTATGGTCCTCTTAAGAAGAATCACTTTCAACTCCAGGAATGAGATATACTGTGCAGTCCTCCTCAGCAATTCCTCTAATCCAATAGCAGTTCTCCTGCAGCATCCTGGGACAAGCTTCTTAAGCCTCCTCAGCTTCCTTAGCACCACCGCATGCTGCAGTGGCGTCTTCACCAGTCTTGATCTGCTGATTGCCTTCCCCTTCGTTGCCGCTGACCTAGCCATGCACATCAGCACTAGAAGTTTGAAGAAGTAGAATTTAAGTTGGAAGAGGGAGTATAAATAGTCACACTCGAAGCTGGTTATGGATAAAACTATATATTATTGACCTCCTTATTCCTCGAGGCATATCAAATCGAGAAACAGTGACTGTTTCTTGATGTGGTTGTACCAAGAAATTAAATGGCACAGCGATTGAGATGCAGCAGAGTTTGGTTGGTATTGTGTAGGCACCACCACCCCAACCAAGTTTGAGTTGGTGTATTTTGTATTTCATCTGGTAGCATCGTAGTTGTTCCTCGAGATGACGATAATTAATTAAGAGTTTGCAGGAACAATTTACATAGTTGGATCAGCTCGAGTGGGTGAGAATTAACTGCAGGAAGACAAAGTGCATGTGAACATCTGAGTCACTCGTGGGTCGCATTAAGTTATGCATGCATGCATGTCGCACATGTCTAGCTCAGCTATTTCATCTCAGTCTAATCTATCATCCATCAATTTACTGAACGCTACCACAAACTTCAGCTACACATCTACGACTTGGTAATAATTTCCTATGCATGTATGTCTCACAGGTTTATCTTTTGTTTTACACATGAATTAGACATTTATGAATAATAAGAAAACTCAAAAGGTATGATTTTATAAATTTGATTTCTGAGATGTCTATATCGATAGTAGCCAACAGAGTTAGGACAAAAGGTAGCCAGTTGGTGACATGATGCGTCTTACCTGATCACAAGTTGTTGTCAAATCCATTGAATGTGGATGATGAGGCAATAGAGAGGCTTGTGTTGGATTCAACGCATGTCGCTGCTGTTATCTCCATTGTCACTGTTACTGCAGCTACGATCTCATGGATTGCATGCCTACTTGATCTTCTAACACAGTAGAGCAAAATGAAAACTATCAAAAAGTAACTCTAAAATCTTGACCATAGACGTTGAAAGAACACAAAATTTTTACATCTAGTATCCTAGTTGAACATAAATTTTAAGGCAGCGTTAGAGACATTTCAACTTTTCACAAACATACAACAGTTTACCTGCATCATGTATATTTTGAAATTTTCATGTACTATCATATGCTTAGTCATATATTGCAATTTTAAAAAATCATTTATCATAGAAAATCAATGATTGTGATGAGTTTGAATATAACCAATATTAAAACAAGTATGATAGAATTTGTGCCCCAACTAGTCGTGGTATGAATTAGAGGGTTCAATACAACTAATAAATAATGGCTGACCTTGGCTAGAGACCCGAGTCTTAAGCTTATCTCAATCGAATTAAGGGACAAAAAATTTAACTATTTCTCTATAGATAATCTTCTATACATATATAACTAGCTTGATTTGATGATTCTCACGTTAAAAGGGGAACCTGGTACATGAAACTCCTATTATACGGGGTCCTAAGGAAGGGTCTATTATACGTAGTATTATCCTATTTTGTAAGAGGTTATTTCAAAGACATAAACTCGTGATTTTTAGATCACAAGACGACAACTTTACTATTATACTAAGGCTCCCCTTCCTTTGATGATTCTCACATTGTATATATGTAAAGTTGAAATTCACACAAAATGAGTGATTCTCTATAAAAATAATTTCACGTTCATGTTCAATATAATCAAATAATAGGAAAAATTAAAATACCTCTATATAAAATTTATATGTATTTTTTTTAAAAAAAATTGTAGTCATATGAAACTTGTCGTGCATTACACAAACCACGTCCACCACCCAACCAAGATAAGCATGAACTTGAACTTATTCGCCTGGCGTCGTGCATGGTTGCATCCATTAAACCTGACCATATGACAGATTATGATTTATGAAAAACCTCTAAAGATAAAGATATCTATTAAATTTTCAATTGAAATAAAAAGAAAGTTATATAAATATTATTTGGGACGAAATAGACAACTGAAAGTAAAGAAAATGAGAGTTAAACATCCTCGAGTCTTTGGATCTATTCCATTGAGCTATATTCGATTAGTTCTTTTTTTCAGAGAATTATATCTCAGATAGTTTTATTTCTAATAAAATAATTACTTAGGCTTCTAGGCCCAAATGTTGTCACCTCATATAGTTGGGCCTTTTCATCTGATTCAGCTGTAGAATAATCAAATCTCTCCTGCCAAATAATTAATCATTTTTCTGCACCTCTAGTGTATTCAATATCTTCACATTGTCCTGCTCAGATCAACGTAAGACTTTTATCAAATATTTTCATGTTGCCGTCTCCCTAGCGACATTCGCTAAAATTGGAAAGATACATAAAAGACTAGCATGACCCTTTGAAAGGATGACACAAGAAAATTATCTAAATTTTCATCCCCGTAGGTTTTCGTAGTTAATACCTGTATGAGTATTTGCTCTAATAAATTTTAGGATCAATTCTCAATAGATACAAGATACCTCGTTGGGAGCATAACGTCCCCATGTAAAAGACCGTTGCGTTAGGACAAATATCTTCGTGATTTACCTATTTATATTTTGTCATGGGACCGACAAAATTGGGTAGATTTTGCTCCAATATCTCCATGTTGCTCTTACGGATTGACGTAATTGTTACATGAGTGTTTATTATAATAGGACTTAGGATCAATTTTTTGACGGTGATTGAAGGTCGGCAAGAGGGAGGTGAATTACCCCTAAAATAAAAAACTCTATCTTTTGTTTCGTCTTAAACAAAGATACTTGTTAGTTAACGCAAATAATAAATAACATTAAAAATATAACAAACTTAAAAGAAAGAGGCAGTCGGAATTTTACTTGGTTTGCAACCAGGGAAGTTGCTAATCCAAGGCATAATATAACTCGTATCTCCTGAATAAACTCCTTCGGGCGGAGAAGTCTCTCTTACATAAGAAAAAGCAGAGAAAAGGAAATGAAAACTATACAGAACTTATTTGTTAATGCTTGAGATGAATGAGTGAATTGAAATTGAGCTCTAGGGCATATTTATAACCCCGGATAAACTTATCCGATTGCTGACGTGACAGTACTGGGGCGCCCGAGTGCTTCAGGGCGCCTGACACATGGCCTGGATGTTATCCGTTGCGCAACGGTCGCAAACGGTAGATTGGCTGATAAGTATAGACTATCGGGTGCCTATATGCACAGGGCACATGAGTGCTCAGGCGCCGAGGTCCCGAGCGCCCGTATCCATACGGGCGCCCGACAAGCCTTTGGTCAGCAACACGCTAACCAAATTTCAGCGAGTCTTCTTTGGGTGATTACTGGCCAACCGAAGTTTGGCACACCCGAACTCGACTCCGGCCTTTCGCCCCTCGAGCGTCCTTCCTTACGGCTTCTCGTCCCTCGGACGGCGCACATGTCCTTCTCACTCCACCGGTATACTCTTCCACAGCTTCCGCGTCCCTCGAATGCACTGAGCCCGTCAGCTCACTTTCCCGTGCAATCATTCTCGTCCACTGCGTCCTACACTCGACTTCCTCCGCTCCTAAGCTCCTGTACACTTAGACAGAGGGATTAAAAATACCAGACTTAACTTAAATTGGTTGACCACATCAAAATCAACTTGGGGTACTTACAATCTCCCCCTTTTTGATGTGCATCAACCCGAATTAAGTTAGGGAAAACAAGCATGAAAAAAATATGAATTAGTATATAACAGTGTAAGCACTTAAAAGAAATTTTGAAATTAGAGTCTATCCCTTAACTTAATGCTTCTCCCCTTTGATTACATCAAAAAAACTTAAAATGTTAAGGGAAATACGTAAAAATAATCCAAAATTTTTGAAAATTTTTCGAAAAGATTTGTAAAATCTAAGTTTTCAAAATTTGCTTGAATTATTTTTTTTTAATGTTAAGTCTAATTGTGAACATAAAAGTTGAAAAAAAAATGATTTCCAAAAAAAAATTATCGAAGTGAAAATAATTTTCTAACTTTTTGAAACTTAAATTCATTTAAAAACTCATTTTCAAACGAAAACAAAATTTATTTGTAGATAGAACAAAGCAAATTTTACCAAACTTTTTTTTGCAAACCGTTATCCAATAAAAATATTTAACAAGACGTATTTAGGAACTTAACATAAATTTAATCTCTACTTAAAAAAATCTAACAGTTTAAGACGTATTCAGGAACTTAATATAAATTTTTACCAACAGGATTTATTAGAAACTTAGATGGAATATATGAGTTAAGAATTTTTACAATTTGACCCCTATGAAATCTAAAATACCAATTAAGTTTACCAAAATATCTAATTTTTGAATTTCTAGAACAGTTTGAACATGCATAGTTATTTTGCAATTTATCAATTTGAACTTTCAAATTTTCATTTTCACATTTTAACTTATCATACATTTCCAATGGGCATAATGAAAATAATTTTCTTTTTAATTCTACATTTTTATTTTTTAGTTTACACATGAATTTGGTCATTTGTTTAATACTAGAATATAGTTGGTTAGGAGGTAGAAGACATACCTCACTTACCATATCCTTTCTAAAATTCGAAGCTCCCCTATCGTCGTTGTTGTCCTCTGACGTGGCTCCCCTTCATCGATCCTCTCATCTTCTTGGTACGAAGCCATCAGAGCAAGTTCAGCGTGTTCCTCGAGATTTGGGTCTTCCGATGAAGATTTGTTCCATGTCGCCTTTAGGTTGTGGGTTTTTGCCTTTGGTGCCCCTTTTCCATTGTTCTTCTCTTTAGGGCAGTTTTCCTTCCCATATCCTTCTTCGTTGCAGTTATAGCAGCGGATTTTCCTTTGATTATTACCCTGCACCTTATTAAAATTTTTAGTTTTAAAATATTTAGACAACGTTCTTACCATATACACTGCGTTTTCATCTTTTTCTGAAGATTCCTCCTCGTGTGATCCTTCTCGTGCTTAATGTGATGTTGTCTGTTTTTCTTACATTTCCTGCACATTGAGACTCGTGAAGTTCTAAAGTACAAATAACTTTTCTAGAAAACTTACCTCTAAGTTCTAGGTGATCGAAGGTCGGCAAGAGGGGGGTGAATTGCCCCTGAAAATAGAAAACTCTATCTTTTGTTTCGTCTTAAACAAAGATGTTTGTTAGTTAACGCAAATAATAAATAACATTAAAAATATAGCAAACTTAAAAGAAAGAGACAGTCGGAATTTTACTAGGTTTGCAACTAGGGAAGTTGCTAACCCAAGGCAGAATATAGCTCGTATCTCCTGAATAAACTCCTTCGGGTGGAGAAGTCTCTCTTACATAAGAAAAAGCTGAGAAAAGGAAATAAAAACTATACAGAACTTATTTGCTAATGCTTGAGATGAATGAGTGAATTGAAACTGAGCTCTAGGGACCTATTTATAGCCCCGGACAAACTTATCCGTTTGCTGACGTGGCAATACTGGGGCGTCCGAGTGCTCCTGGGTGCCTGACACGTGGCTTGGATGTTATTCGTTGCGCAACGATCACAAACGGTAGATTGGCTGATAAGTATGGACCATCGGGCGCCTGTATGCACAGGGGCGCCCGAGTGCTCAGGCGCCCGAGGTCCCGGGCGCCCGTATCCATACGGGCGCCCAATAAGCCTTTGGTCAGCAACACGTTGACCCAATTTCAGCGGGTCTTCTTTGGGTGATTTCTGGCCAATCGGAGTTAGGCTCACCGAAACCCGACTCTGGCCTTTTGCCCCTCGAGCATCCTTCCTTCCAGCTTCTCGCCCCTCGGACGTCGCGCACGTCATTCTCGCTCCACCGGTGTACTCTTCCGCAGCTTCTGCATCCCTCGAATGCACCGAGCCCGTCAGCTCACTTCACCGTGCAATCCTTCTTGTCCACTGCGTCTTATACTCGACTTCCTCCGCAGCTAAGTTCCTGCACACTTAGACAGAGGGATTAAAAACACCAAGACCTAACTTAAATCGGTTGACCACATCAAAACCAACATGGGGTACTTACTATTGGTGCAATCATGCCCCAAACATTATTTACTTTTGATGTTTGGTTAAATGAGTTTAAGTTAGGCAAGGTTGTTGATCTAACATGAAACTTGAGTTTAAGTCCAGGTATGAAGAATTGGCAGAAGAAGACTTAGCATGGCAAGGCCGAGGGAAACACTTCAAGGCAAGCGCAAGGATGAGGAGTCAAGGGCTCGGAAGCATCCTAAGGGCGTGACGTTGATGAAAGGTGTTTAAAGGCTTGTGTCTACGCAAAGGAAAAGTAGAACCTGAGATTCATCAGGTATCAGTCAACTGATGAGAGGATCAGTCGACTGATATGTGAGTTGAGTCGACTGATAAGTGGAATCAGTCGATTGCTTCACATGCAAAAAGATCAGTCGACTAGGTCAGGTCACAGTCGACTGATAAGTGACCGTTGAAGGCTGACGGCAGAAGTCAGACACAATCTACAGTAGCCGTTGAAGCTCATCAGTCGACTGATGATATTGCCAGTCGACTGATATCAAGGGTTATACAAATAGTAGATTTCAGAACTTGAAGAACACACAACTTGACTCTCTCGATTTTTCTTGCTTGTTCTGAGATCTCCAAGCTTACAAACTCTCAATATCTTCCCCCAAAATCATTCTAATCTTGTAAGAAGAAGAGATCATCTTGTAAAGGTTTCTCCACCTTCAAGCTTGAGTTGAAAAGGAGAAAAGCATAGTGGAGCTTGGTTGTGTGGGTGTAGATCCTTAGATTAGTCACCTCAAGGAGGTGGAGACCAAGTAAATCAAGAGAATTAGCATTGCTTTCATTATTATTGTTTTTGTCCTTTTTTTCCTTATGTCTTGGCTAACATTTTGTAGACAAAATCCAAGAGAAGCTATTCACCCCCTCTAGCTAGACGCAAAGATCCTAACAAGTGGTATCAGTGCGAAGTTCGTTTCGGGAGAACTCACCTTCAACCGAATCATCAAGATGGTGTTTCAAGAGAGATATTAGCACCGCATGACCACCGTTCTTCGACGACAATAACTTTGCTTATTGGAAAGGTAGAATGGAATATTATTTAATAAATGACATTGAAAATTGGTTTAGTATTGTAAATGAGTTCGAGAGACCGAAGGATGAGTTCATAGCACCTCTTCCATCCAAGGAGTGGACAAAAGAGATGTCCAAGAATGCTCAAGCGAATGCAAAGGACACAACCACCCTAAAATGTAGACTTTCCAAGGAGCAATTGAACAAGATTGGACCATTTAATTCCGCTAAAGAGCTTTGGGAAAAGCTCAATGAGTTGAATGAATGATCAAGCGAATCAAGTAGAGCCAAGAGAGATCTCATGGTGGGTCAACTTCAAACCTTCACCATGAAGACCAATGAGACCGTGAGTCAAATGCATGGAAGATTCAAAGAGATAGTAAATGGTATTTATGTAAGAAGTGAGAAAATTGAGAATCGGAATCTAGGAAGATATGTTCTTCAATCACTTCCTAGAACTACCTTATGGGCATCAATGGTTGATGCATATAAGGTTTTTAGAGATCTTTCAAGAGTTAAGCTTGATGAATTATTTTGTCAGTTTAAACTACATGAACAAGCTAACGTGTCTTCAAAAGAGAGAAGCATAGCTCTTGTTGCAGAGAAGAAGGAGAAGAAGAAGAAAAAGAAAGAAAAGAAGGAAGAATCTTCATCATCCGAGTCGGAGCAAGAGTCATCGGATAGCGATGAAGAGATGTCGGCTAGTGAAGTGACTCATTATGTCAAGAAAATGATGGGAAGAACAAGAAAATTTACGAGAGATGTGAAGAAGATGTTTTAACCTTCAAAAGGTAAAAGTAGTCAAAATTCAAATTTTAACACTAATGTCATTAGTTATGAATGCAACAAGAAAGGACATATCAAGCCAAATTGCTCGGAATTGAAAAAGAAAGAAGAAAAAGAAGGAGGCAATGGTGGCTCAAGTTACTGGGACACACTAAGCATTGACTCATCGGATGAAGATGAGCTATGTCATGTCACGAGACACATGACATTTATGGCTTTCGAAGATGACAAAGAAGCTTCGAGTAAGGAGGAAGCTTCAAGTGAGGAGGAAGGTTCAAGTGATGAATCGTCATCTAGTGACGATGAGATAAAAGAATCTCCCAAAATTGAATTCCTTTGTAAAACTATTGTTTATCTCAAGAATGCTATGGCTAAGTCACAATCTAAGGTCAAGACATTAAAAGGAAAACTTAAGTCCATTAAGAATAATATATGTATGCATAGTGAATCAAGCATGCCTAAGGAAGAAAATAACAATTTGAGAAATCAAGTTATTGACTTAAGAACATGTTTAGATAAATTTACAAATGGATCAAAATATCTTGATATGATTCCTAGTAGTCAGAGCCGTCTACAACAAGGCCGGATTAGAATATAAACCTAAGATCAAAGAAGTTGCCTATATTTCTCTTATAGGAAGAAATGGTACACCTAAGAAACAAATCATTAAAAGGAATGTAAAACAAGCTTGGGTCCCTAAGAAGTATTTGAATGATTTTGTTGGATCAAGTAAATGGGTACCAAAAGATTATGATTTTCATGTTGTTTAGGTAGAAGAAGAGAAGGATTCAAACATGTGGATTGTGGTTAGCAATTGCACAAGGCACATGACCGGTAATGTGAGCAAGTTCTCCACAATTAACTACATAAAGAAAGGAACGACATCTTTTGAAAATAATGGGAAGCTCAAGATTATAGGTAGAGGTACAATTGAGGTATCACCTACAATCATCATCCATAAAGTGCCTCTAATTAAGGATATGGAATTCAATTTACTTAATGTTAGCCAATTATGTGATTCCGGATATAAAATTGAGTTTCATGCAAATAAAGGTTGGGTGAAACACAATAGCTCGAAAAATGTTATGTTGGAAGGGTATAGAAAAACAAATCATTATTATATCAATCTTTCCTATGCTTCTAACCTTTCTACTAAGTGTTTGTTATCAAAAGAAGAAGAAAGATGACTATGGCATAGAAGACTTGGGCATATCAACATGAAGAACATAGCAAAGATAGCCAAAATGGAGTTGGTAAAAGATCTACCAAAGATTAAGTATGCCAAGAATAAAATGTGTGATGCATGCCAAGAGGGCAAGCAATCTAAGCCATCAAACAAAGATAAAACTCTAACTAGTACTTCTTTACCATTAGAATTGTTGCATTTAGATCTCTTTGATTGTCATAGTACCCCTTCATTAGTAGGAAATAAATATTGCTAAGTAATTGTTGATGATTTTTTTAGATACACTTGGGTCTACTTTATGAAACATAAGGATGAAACTCTAGAAATATTCATAGAATTTAGCAGAAGAGTTGAAAATGAGAAAAATCTCAAAATCAACCGAATTAGGAGTGATCATGGTGGAGAGTTTGAAAATTCAAACTTCTCTAATTGTTGTTTAAAAAATGGTACAAACATGAATTTTTTTTGTCCAAGAACACCTCAACAAAATGTGATTGTAGAAAGGAAAAATCGTGTCTTGCAAGAAGCAGCTAGAACTATGCTTAATGCGTATTCTTTACCTTGTTAATTTTGAGCGGAAGCGATAAATACCGCTTGTTATCCAAAATCGTGTTTTAATTAATCGATATTTAGGAAAGACACCTTTTGAATAATGGAATGGGAAAATTTCTCAAATTCACTATTTTAAAGTGTTTGGTTGCAAGGTCTATAACTTAAATATTAAAGATGATTTAAGAAAATTTGAGTCTAAGGCGGATGAAGACATTTTAGTTGGGTACTCATCTACTAGTAAAGGATATAGAGTATACAACAAAAGGACTCAAATGATTGAGTAGCCATCTAATGTTGAATTTGATGAGTCTACTAGCACTTACCCTAGGAAATCCAGCATTGACAAGGATATAGATGAAAGAAATCAAAACATTACCCAAGAAATTCAAAACTTACACTTAGAGGGTATTGATCAAGAGGGAGGAAGAAGTGCATCGGATGATGAAAGAGGCAATAATCATCATGAAATTGATGAGCCCACAATCTCTAGGCCTTTAAGGCATCATCAAGATCATCCTATTGACCAAGCAGTTGGAGATTTTGCACAAGGAGTAAGGACTAGATCCTATTTTAGATAACATACTATTCAAATTGCTCTAATATCATAACTTGAACCAAAATCGATTGATGAAGCCTTAAATGATATGGATTAGATCCTAGCAATGCAAGAAGAGTTGAACCAATTTGAGAAAAGTGAAGTATAGAAATTGATCCCAATACCCAATGATAGTACAATTGTCACAACAAAATGGGTCTTTAGAAACAAATTGGATGATCAAGGGAGAGTCACTAGAAACAAGGCTAAATTAGTAGCTAGGGGTTTCAATCAAGTTGAGGGACTAGATTATGATGAAACTTATGCTCCCATAACTCGATTAGAGTGTATCTGGATCTGATTGGGATATGTCGCTCACATGGGCTTTGAACTTCATCAAATGGATGTGAAATCAGCATTTCTAAATGGATTTATTAAGAAAGAAGTTTATGTCGAGCAACCACCCGATATTGAAAACATAGATTACCCAAATCATGTTTATAAATTAAAGAAAGCCTTATATGGGTTAAAACAAGCTCCCCGAGCTTGGTATGAAAGACTCTCATCCTTCTTATCTTAATCTCCAAGGGTTTTAGAAGAGGAACAATTGATCCAACTTTATTTCTAAAGTCTAAAGATAAAGATATTTTTATTGCCCAAGTTTATGTTGATGACATTATTTTTTATTTAACAAATAATGAGCTTCATCATGAATTCATTAAGCACATGGAAAATGAGTTTGAAATGGATCTAGTTGGAGAGTTGACTTTCTTTTTTGGTTTACAAGTCAAACATGTTGGGTTCTCCCGGCACAAAACAATAAAAACGCAGCGGAAACAAGAACCCACGAGCGATCCATGCGAAGGAAAACTCGTACAAAGTTATTTATCTAATAGATTTATCTACTGATTATACCTTTGAAGTGTGCCCTTCGGTTATCCCGCTCGCCCAAGATGCGCCGGATCTCTTGCATGTTCAAGCGTCCGTGCCTCTATTCGTATCCACACGGACACAATCTCTCAACTTCGGGAGAACTACCTTAGTTGTGCTAGCAACTTGAGGTAGCTCGAAAACACCAAGAACCTTACAATAAGGTTTCGGCCAAGAGTGGAGGAGAGGAAGAAGAGAGGAAGGGAAGGGGAAAAGCAAAGGCAAGAAGACGACTCAATCCAAAGTCACAAGACCCTCTTTTATAATCATCCCATGAATATGAAGAGGTTTGTGTCTCTTTGGCTTCCCAATAAAGAGCACATCTTTTCATGTGGCTCTTCATATTTTCCCATGCAAGAAAAGAATCATTTCATCCAATGAAAAGAGACTTTTCTCTTTCCTCCATGCAACTCCGACCGGGCCTCTCGGGCTTCCGACTCGGTCTCCCGACCAAGTCTCCTGAGTGGCGAGCTCCCGACCCAGTCGGCCAAGTGCCGACCCAGTCTGCCGAGTGCCGACCTGATCCGCCGAGCTCCGACTCGGCCCGCCGAGCTCCGACTCATCCCGCCGAGCTCCGACTCGGCCAGTCGAGCTCCGACTCGGCCCGCCGAGCTCCGACTCGGCCCGTCGATCTCCGACTCGACCCGCCGAGCTCCGACTCGGCCCGCAGAGCTCCGACTCGGCCCGCCGAGCTCCGACTCAGTCTGTCGAGTGCCGAGCTCCCGATCTACGCTCCCGAGTTCCCAACTCGAGCTTAGATCTCCCGAGTTCCCAACTCAGGCTCGAACTTCCCGAGTTCCCCAACTCGGGCTTGGACTCCCGAGTTCCCCAACTCGGGATCGAACTCCCGAGTTCCCCAACTCGGGCTCGGGCCTCCCGAGTTCCCCACTCGGGGTCAGGCGTGCCGATAGAATTTCCCGAAGCATTGTGTCCTTTGTGTGTGACCCAATAGATTTTTGCGACATTGGCAATGCGCCTAAACACTTTAGACACATAAGCAATAAGCGGCATCTAGCAATGCATCATTGCTACCCAAGTAACAAGAAAAGTCGAGATCCGACTAAACCTCCGTGACTATGATAGTGTATGATTATGTCCTTCTATCCTTGATATCTAGATTGACCAATGAGGCATAGACCATGTCATCCTCAATCAATCTTGTGTTTCTTGATCCCCGAGTAGACTCACTCAAACAAATGAGCTCAATATCTCATATTGACTCATTTGAGCATGGTCATGCGTTTCAGTAGTCCTACTCGATCAAGGGGCCCACAGATATCACTCCCGTCATATGGGAGGGATAGATTCCATCTACATCACTCACATCCCTCCACATAATTCATTACATACCCAGTGATCGCCTTTATAGTCCACCCTGTTACGGGTGACGTTTGACGATACCAAAGTACATAACTCCTTATGTAGGGAACCATGGTGACTTCAGGTCTAAGGACTATTCATACCAACAGTCACACGAGAAAGTCTATGACACTCATATGACAATCTATGAAACTTTCTCATGGCGGGTCATTCAGTACACATTCTCCAATGTATACCCATGTGTCAACTTGATATCACATATCCATGACTTGTGAGCTCAAGTCATCAGTTGACCTATATGCTAGTCTCTATGCATCAATATTGTCCCTGAATAATTGATGTTTGACTAGGAATAGTTTAGTGTAGTGTTCTCTACATTATCTCACTATCGATTCAACCAATCGATATAATGTAGATAGGAACCTACTACACAAGGACATTATTATACTTAGTCATTCGGCACAGAATACAAAGTAAGTATAATAACCAAACATGCCTTTATTAATAATAAAATATGATACAAAATGCCTCTAGTCAATCATCACATAATTGGCTCTTGGGCTCCTACTAACAAAACAAACTAATGAAGGAATTCATGTCTATCAAACAAAGTATGCTAAGAAAATTATGAAGAAATTTGGTTTGGAAAATGCTAAAGTAGTGTCTACTCCCATTAGAACAAATATCAAGATAGATAGTGATCATGAGGGAAAGGTAGTCGATCCAAAGCAATATAGAAGCATGATTGGTAGTTTGTTATATCTAACCGCTAGTAGACCGGATATACTATTTGTGGTAGACATGTGTGCAAGATATCAATCTTGTGTCAAAGAATATCACTTAGTAGTGGTAAAAAGAATCTTAAGATATATCAAAGGCACTCTCAATGTCGGTCTTTGGTACCCTAGAACTCAAAAAATTAATTTATTTGGGTACACCGATTCCGATTATGCAGGTTGCAAATTGGATAGGAAGAGTACTAGTGGTGGATGTCAATTTCTTGGATCTTCCCTAGTGATTTGGAGTAGTAGAAAGCAACCATGTGTTGCTTTATTTACAACCGAAGCAGAATATGTGGCTATGAGTGGTTGTGTAGCTCAATTATTTTGGATAATGCATATCTTAAAGGATTATGAACTTCATTACTCCAAGGTCAAAGTTTTATGTGATAATGTGAATATTATTAATTTGACCAAAAATTTGGTGCATCACTCTAGGACAAAACACATTGAAGTGAAGCATCACTTCATTAAAGATCATGTGGCAAGAGGTACCATTAAATTACATTATGTTGAATCAAAATCTAACTTTGCCGACATATTTACCAAATCTCTACCCGAAGCGGAATTAACCTCTCTAAGTAAAGGACTTGGTATGTGCTTTGTAGAAGTATAACTTTAGCTTTGTTTGATTTGATATTAAGATAGTACTTCAATATATCTCACAAAAAAAACCTAAGAGGCCTTGCTTGTGTATTTTTCTCATTTAATCTCATATTGTCTTGATTTATGATTATTTTTATGCATATGAGATGTTAGGAAGATACAAATAATTCACTTATGCTTATGACATTTTGATGAGTTATTAGATATATCACTTTAGAAATCATAGATCAACTATGGGGAATGCAAATGCTTAATTAATGAGCATCTTGTCCATAGATTATAGTTGGATATTTTAAAAGTTTTGAAAATCATTTAATGTTCTACTTATGATAGTATAGATTTGAAAAAACACATGGTTTCAAAACTAGATTTTAAAGTTGATACATAACTTAAGTGTGTTTTAATATTTTGAGGTTTGAACAAAGAAATTCAAAAATATTTTGACTTATGATGAAAACATATTTTTCAATATTAGAGGATATTAAAAGAAATATATTTGCAAAATTTCAAGATTTTTCAAATTTTCTAGAATTTTTCATCCATTTCTGAAATTAGGCAAGAAAGATGATTTCAGAAAACTAGTCGACTGGGACCTGTCTCAGTCGACTGGTACAATCCTGTCCAGAAACTAGGGTCTTCGATGTATCAGCTGACTGGTCTTTTATCAGTCGACTAATAATTCTATTTCTTTCATCAGTCGACTGACTCATGGACCGGTCGACTGATGTTGCGAATCTTTAAAAGAACCGCCCGCGCAGGAGCGGCCGAGCCTAGGGTTTCAGCGCCATCCTTCGTCGCCTCTCCTCTCCTTTATCTTCTCCAGCCACTCCAAGGGTTCTAAAATTCTTGGAATCTCTTCCCTATCCTTTCTTCACCTTCGGATCTAAACATAGGGCAAAGAGGAGCCCTCCTTGAGTCAATTTCGCCTATCTTCTTTCATGCAGCGAATGGAGCGAAGGTAATGGGTTGTTCACTTCGTCTTTCTCGTTTATACTATAATTTGTGACTAACCTTCCATATTTTTCATGTTTACCTTGATTTTTCTCTTGATTGTGTCATCTTGGTAAATGCATATGACATTTGCATTTTAGGGCTAGACAAAAACGTAGGGTTGGTAAGGGAACTTCCCAATAACCTCCTACTGATCCTACGGCACCTCGGTTTCGTTCCGAGGCCGCTCGGCTAAGATTTGAGAATGCCGATGATGGTGGCCCAATACTAGTGTCATGATAAGCCTCAAATTTAGATATTTATAAACTGAAAACCCTTGGCTAACAAAGTTAAAATGTAAAATAGGGGTCTCAGGTCGTATTTTTCCAAAGACTAGTTGTGAATGTTTAATTCAAGCTTGAAGGTTTTTTGTCGTTTGATGATTTAGGTTTTCTAATAAAATGGGGGTTTTTGCGATAAGAGATGAAATAACAATTTGGAACGAAATAGACTGAACTAAGCAGAAATGAATTAGGAAATTGCAGAACTAAACTTAACCTATTTAACAACTGAGCAAATAAGTTCAAAACTATGGAATTGAAATTTAATATCTAATTGCAGGAAACTAATGGCATGAAACTAATTGCAGAATAAATAAAACTAGAACAAAACAGGCTTAAGAACTTGACTTGAAGTTTAATGGAAACAAACTAGAACAATTGAAGAAATACATGTTTAAAACCAAAATTATCCTAAATTGAACATCAAATTAGTTTATCAACAAGACTTCCCTTTGCCGTCACACAAAGGTTGAACTATGAACCCCCTAGCTCAAAAACCAACGAAGGAAGACTCTCTTGCTTAGTTTGCTCTGTTCTGCCCTTCCTGATCGGTCAATCGACCGATCAGGTCCTCTTTTGATTGGTCATGGGACCGATCAGAGTTATCTCTGTCCAGTCACTGTAATCGGTCAGTAGCTGAAACGCTTCTACCACTCTCTCCATTTTGACGCGCTGATAAGCAATCGAACTCAAAAGCCTTCAGAGCAGCATCAGAGAACCCCTCCGAACGATCCTTCAGCTTCGGTTGATGAAAACCCCGCAATCAAATGGAAACGATCGATGGAATGGATCTTCGGCGAAACCCTCCCCTGAACTCCTCTCAGCTGCGAGAATTTGATTAGCAAAATTGAACAAGAAAACTACCTCGATGATCTGAATCACGCAAACAAACTATTGGATCGGGTTGGACCGGCTAGAGGGGGGTGAATAGACGGGAAAAAAATTATGAAAGTGGAGACACTCGTCTTTAAAAAAGAACTTGGTCGCAACTGAGAACGTTGCTTCCAAGGCAGTGGGCGCTCAATAAAAATCTCCTTGTGGCGGAGAAGCCTTACAAAAATAACACGCTAGAGATTTTACAAGAATGAATAAAAATGATTGATCTCCATTTCTTTATCCTTGCCGTTGTTGCCTTTAGGAACTGAAAAACCATTTTTCATAATTATTAGCAATTCAATATCAGTTTTAAAAAATACCTGCATTCGGCGCTTCCACATCGCGAACTCCCCCTCAAATTTTGGCTGGTAGATTACGGCTCCAACCATTTTTCTTGTTGGATCGGGTTGGACCGGCTAGAGGGGGGGTGAATAGACGGGGAAAAAAATTATGAAAGTGGAGACACTCGTCTTTAAAAAAGAACTTGGTCGCAACTGAGAATGTTGCTTCCAAGGCAGTGGACGCTCAATAAAATTCTCCTTGTGGCGGAGAAGCCTTACAAAAATAGCACGCTAGAGATTTTACAAGAATGAATAAAAATGATTGATCTCTAAAGCAAAACCTCTAAGTCTATTTATAGCCTAAGAGAATAAATCTGGATTGTTGATTGTTGATCAATTTTCTCTTGGTCGTTGATCCATGGATGTAATCTGGATGGTTGATCTTGGATGGGATTAAACTGCATCCATTGGATTTGATTAAAGGATAATATAACATTATCCTTTAAGTTTTAATTGTTTTAATTAAAACTTTATCTTTCCTCGAGATGGCTGTTGGAATCTCCATGTCGCTGTTGTAATCTCTAAGTAGTAATATCGGCAACATTTTATTCCTCGAGATGGCTGTGGGTTATTGTGTGTTGTTGAGGTCTCGGGTTCGATCATTCGTGGCACCAAATAATTTTCTCTTTTTTTTTGGGCGCTTGGACTAGTCTTTTTGATTCTTCGTCTTCTGGGTGATTTCCGGCCAACCGGAGTCAGGCTCACCCGAACCCAACTCCGGCCTTTCGCCCCTCGAGCGTCCTTCCTCCCGCCTTCTCGTCCCTCGGACACCGCGCACGTCCTTCTCGCTCCACCGGTGTACTCTTCCGCAGCTTCCGCGTCCCTCGGATTGTACCGAGCCTGTCGGCTCACTTCCCCGTACAATCCTTCTCGTCCGCTACGTCTTACGCTCGACTTCCTCCGTACCTAAGCTCCTGCACACTTAGCAGAGGGATTAAAACCAACAGGACCTAACCTAACTTGGTTGATCACATCAAAACCAACTGGGGCACCAACACAAACTAATCTGGTTTTGGCCGCACGATCAAAGAAGAAACTAATGCAAAATCGATGAAGAATTGACGAAGAACAGAGAACTGGAAAACTAGTTCTCGCGATGCTGCTACGACCTCGAGCGGAAGAGGGAATTCTGCTTTTAATCAATTCCATTTGAATTTGGACGGCTGCGGTCATCCTCGCCTCATCCGACAGTCAGATCAAGTCAGATCAAACCCAAACTCTCCAAATCTCGATCTGTGGTCAGGATCTGCCCCTCAGTAGCTTGGATCTTCCAGATTTGCAATGGATGACTCAGATTGCCCTGATCTTTGAATGAACGGCTGAGGCTCCTCTTGAGCTTGATCCAACGGCTGGATTACCTCTGATTTGGCCCAAACTTTCAGATCTTGATCCAGGGACTTGATTAACTCTATCTTGAGCTTGGATTGATTGTAAGTTGACGGATGGCTCAGATCTAGCCGTTTCTTGATCGGACGACCCATATTAATCCGATGCTTGATCATCTTGATCTGGATCCAATTTTGACTCGAGTTTGATCCAATTTGATCTAGGTCCATGATCATTTGAAGCCTACAAAATTAGATTCAAATTTAATGCCCAAAATATCTCAAATATACAAAGATTCGAATCAAAAGCTAAAATAAAAGTAATTCATGAAACCTAATATAAATGTAAACTTAAGCATATAAAAGTGTATCAAAACATGGATTTAAGAGCCTAATTTTATCAACAAAATGGTAGTTATCAACTCCTCCATACTTACTCTTGGGCGTCTCGCGCAAGCTAACTAGTAATGTACTCCTAGATTAGTCTCAATCATAGTTAGAAGCAATTGAAAGGAAATTTCCTAGGGTTGCCAATTTTCAAATATCTAAACTCAATGGACTAGTATCTTGTCCTTAAATCAACAACTTAGTACACTTCATCCTTCATGACTCATTGAGATGAATTAAACTCACAAAGCCTTTCAAGGGAATTTTAGTGGCTCTCTTCCTAAATCCTACATTTTTTATGAAAGTGGAGTTCACTCAAACACAACATGGTTCTTGCACTATCATAGGCTTGCTTATTATCTACTCTCCACCATCATTCTTGATTTGGATCCACACTTACAAAAGCTTATTAAACGAGTTAGGAGATATGTAATGATAAGAATGAAATAGAAGTTTAATGAACTTTGATACTAAAGATTCATGATAAAGAAAGTAAAGAAATATGACATAGTAAAGAAATAAGGAAAATAAATATGGTACGATAAAGAAATATGGGAAAGTAAAGATAGTAGAAAACTTGGATACTCAAGAATGTATCTAAAGGAATTTTGCCCTTTTCTTCGTGTATTATTTTGCATGTATCAGAGTTGTGGTGGAGCAGGGACTGAGGAAGTTCACTGAATTCAGTGTGCCAAGGTTCTGTTTCTGTGCCAACTCTACTGATCGGTCAAGAGACCGATCAGGCTTTGCTGATCGTTCTAGAGATCGGTCTGTAATACTTCTGACAGGACTGGAGTGGTACTGATCGGACTGGCTACCTTCTGATCGGTCAACAGACCGATCAGACACCTCCCTGATCGGTCTGTTGACCGATCAGGTTCTGAACAGAATGAAAACTGAGCTGATTCTTAAACTGTCTTCTGCCTGATTTTCCTCCTTCTCAAGCAGTAGCTAACTCTTCCAATTCAACAATCATCTTTGATCACTTCTTTCAATTCACAAATCATCCATCACTCGACTTCCACTTAATATTTCTTCTTTTTTTTTCTTTTTCTGTTGATGTTCTGTTTCTGCAGCCAAAATTTTTCTTCTATTTTTTTTCTTTCGACAGATTTGAAGTTCTAAACATTTCAGCTTTGGTTCAATGGAACGTTGCTTATAACTTTGCTTGTTTCCACTATTAAATGCCCAACTCACATGGGAAATATGATAGAATTCTTGTAGGTTGCCAAGTGCTTCAATTTCAGATTCATTTCAGCTGAATAAAACTTCAATTCTTTAGCACACATTCACAGTCCCCTTCTCCCTTCACTTCCGATTAAATGTCATTAGATATGCTGATTTCCTTCTTGTCAATTCCCATTTCATAAGTTAATCTCTATTCCCCTTTCTTTTTCACTTAATACTTCATCTTGAGCACAGATTTTTTTCTTCCTTTCCGTTTCTTCTATGTTAGTGAGAATGAACCTTCACTTCCCTTCACTAATCAATTCTTGCAACCCAAGCTTGATACAAAAATCCTTCAAGTTGGCACACTTTTCTTGTAGGTTGCCAATGCATGACTGTCCTCAATATTTGATAGAATACTTGCATCCTCCCTCACACTTAAACTTTTGTCCGTCTCGGGCAAAGCAACATCAAGAAACATTAAAGTACCCAAGTCCATGGAAAAGATTATGATGAATATGAAAATTAGGGAAGAAAAATGGAATATAGAGTAGATCAACAACAATATTGCAAAAATGATTTGAGAAGGGAAACAAAATGATTCACTTCTATAAATGTGGTACAATCATAGAAATATAGTTTTGAAAGAACCTAAGCATGTTCTAGAGTACAATCACATGTGTGTATCACAAGAATTAGGCCAATCTCACTAGGTAAAAAGAATTCATCTCAAGTAATCAATCTAGAGTTCATAACTAAGTAGTACTCAATCATCCAAGAATTTTCATCCATTGGTTCGAATCCTAAGTTTTAACAACCAAATTTAATTTCCTTTCAAGGGACTCTAAAATGATATAGAGAAAATCTAAAAAGATATATTTATTCCAAATCATGCAAGAAACAAGATGCCAAAAAGGTGAAAATAGTATCTACAATGAATCTGTATTCATTCTATGCTACCTAAGCGTTTATCATCAAGAACACATTGTAAAAGAAAAACTTACTGCATAGAAAATATAAAATGGTATATACAATGAAATAAAAGTTTAAGAAGGAACAACTCTCCTTCAAATTGGGTAAAGAGCACGGAGCATCCATCTAGGGAGAGCTATCCTCACGTAATCAATCTCATAGTACACAGCTTTCTCCCTTATCAATTTCGCATAGGTATGTTCCGATGGTTGGAGACGATTAAGGTTCATAATCCATTCTTGGGGTAAATTGCTGCAAGTCAAAGTAAATTCAACCCCTCCCACTATATGCTCTTTGGAAGTCCTTCCGGGGGGTTGCAGGCTATTTAATTGGAGTACCCACGTGAGAATCCTACGGGACCCTGCAAAATCATGAAATGAAAATATCTCCGGCACGCATGCATGGTAAGGAAGAAATGAAATGCAAACAATCGCTATGTAGAATGTATCAAGGAATGCATCACATTCAATAAAATCAATTTTAGGTATTTCTATGAATTTTTCAGAATCAATTTCTACATAAGATGTATCAAGAAATTTATCACAACCAATAAAATCGACTTTTGGTACCTCTATAGATTTTTCACAATTAGTATCCATATAAGATGTGTCAAGAAATTTATCACATTTAATCAAATCAATCTCAGGTACCTCCATAAATTTTTCACAATCAACCTCTACATAAGATGTATAAAAAATTGCATCACAGCCAACAAAATCAATCTTGGGTACCTCTATGAGTTTTCCACAATCAATTTCTGCATATGATGTATCAAAAATTGCTTCGCATTCAACAAAATCAACAGTGTCACAGCCAACAAGATCAACCTTAGGTATCTCCATGAATTTTTCACAATCAGTCTCAACATAGGGTATATCAAGAAATGCATCACAGCCAATAAAATCAATTTTGAGTACCTCTATGAATTTTTCAAAAGAAATAGGAGAAATACCAACCTTATCATGCTGAAGAATACCTGGAGGTTCTACAAGAGTAGATGTAACTATAACCTCCTCCTGGTCATGTACAGGCTCCACCTCAAGTTCAGGTTCTGGTGGGCATTCAGCTAAGATAGATGATTCTTGGGTTCTTGCTTCTACCATGCAAGTCCCTACACTTTCATACTTATCCTCTGAATCTTCTGATATAGTAATCAATGTTGGTGGTTCCTGGGGCTCAGTGCAATCCCCTACACCTATAGAATCATCTCCAACACATGCTTCGTCAACAATATCTGCAACAACCATATTAGAAAAGTTAGGATCAACATCAACTATGTCATCACAAAATAAAAGACTAGAAGGATCCTGTAGAGCTTCAGAATCAAATTCAAGTCTGGCACAAGCTTTTCTATCCATCTCCTCCAATGTCTCTATAGCTAATGACTGCCCAGTAGGTATGGGTGGTCCCTGGGGCTCAGTGCAATCCCCTACACTCTCACACCTATCTTCTGAATATTCTGACATCTCGATCAAAATAGGTGATCCCTAGGGCTCAGTGCAATCCCCTACACCTATAAAATCCTCTCCAGCTGAAAATGAATCAGATACAACTTCCAACTCAGCTGCCTCTATAGCTAATACCTCCTCTGCTTCCTCTGAGCTTAAACATCCTCTCTGAATATCAAATGAAACTCTATCATCAGATAACTTTGCCTCCACAACCTCATCTAAGACACCCACGCTAATGATAGAAGGGTCTTCTCTGGGGTGATATGGAGGGGGTAAAGGGTCATTTGGTTCCTCCACTTGAGCTAAAATTTTTGGAATTGGATCTGGAGCAGGGATTTCAAGAGGAATAGCTGTTGTAGGTGCCCTGATTTTATGGATTTCTTAAACTTTTTCCACCAAAATTGTAAGATCAATTGAAGAAGGACTTAGGCTTGAACTAGGGTCACTTCCAACTGAGGTAAAATCCATTTTGGGGTTGTTCTGAGATGGAAAATAAAGTGCTGAAATTTCTTCAGAAAAATCATCACTTGGATCATTTAGACTTGTAACCATTTCCCTACTCCTTAAAGTTATTTCACAAGCATGCCCCTTAGGATTAAAAGTAGCTTGAGAAAGTAATTGGCTTGATCCTTAGGCTTGCATTTGATTGATTCCACTAGCTATTTGTCCAATATATCTTTCAATGTTTTGAAGAATGGACTCATCCTTTTGTTGCCTTTGTTGTTGTAAAATTTGATGTTGTTGAAGAATTTATTGCAACATCTCCTCAAGCCTTTATTGGTGTTCATTAAACTCACTAGAGTCCTCAAAGTCTTCTTGGTTGGCATAAGACTCTTGTTGGCCTTAAAAAGAAACACTGGGTTGCTGAAAATCATAAATAGGCTGTGAATCTTGAAAATTTTTTTGTTAGGGCTGATAAAATGATTGATTGGATTGTTGACATTGCTGAAAATTGGTTTGATAACAAAGATGATGTTGTTCAAAATTATTACTCTGAAAATTCTGAATTTGAGGCTGGTATTGTTGATTGAATAGCTAAAAATTTTAAGGTTGAAAATTCTGATTTCCAAACTGAATATTCTGCTGGTATGGTTGAAACTGAAAATTCTGATTGCATGGTTGGAATTCTTGCTGTGAAGGTTGAAAATCATTCTGATTTTGATATTTGAAGTTTGAAATTGCTGATTTGCTTGCTGGAAATGTGGATAAGGCTGCTGGAATGGTCGAAAAAACTAATTATCTTGCTGAAATTGTGAATAGGGATAATTCTGAAAACTCATTAACAATTCTGAAAATACTGATATTCTGCCATGAACTGTTTGAATAAGTAGAAAAATTTTCAATAACTTCTGAACTCTTCCTTGATTTTTTTCTTTCTAGCTCTGAAACTCTCCACCTGCAGTCCTGATCATAAAACAACCAAAATGACAGCAAATGTATATAGAAAGATAAAGCAAATAAAAATGGAATCAAAGATTATGAAAATAAATACAAGCTTAAATTAAACAAACTCAACTAGTGATTCCCCGGCAACGACACCAAAAATTTGATGGTGACCCAATACTAGTGTCACGATAAGTCTCAAATTTAGATATTTATAAACTGAAACCCCTTGGCTAACAAAGCTAAAATATAGAATAGGGGACTCAGGTCGTATTTTTCCAAGGACTAGTTGTGAATATTTAATTCAAGCTTGAAGGTTATTTGTCGTTTGATGATTTGGATTTTCTAATAAAATGGGGGGTTTTACGATAAGATATGAAATAACAATTTGGAACGAAATAGACTGAACTAAGCAGAAATGAATTAGGAAATTGCAGAATTAAACTTAACATATTTAACAACTAAGCAATTAAGTTCAAAACTATGGAATTGAAATTTAATATCTAATTGCAGGAAACTAATGGCATGAAACTAATTGCAGAATAAAGCAAACTAGAACAAAACAGGCTTAAGAACTTGACTTGAAGTTTAATGGAAACAAACTAGAGCAATTGAAGAAATACATGTTTAAAACCAAAATTATCCTAAATTGAACATTAAATTAGTTTATCAACAAGACTTCCCTTTGCCGTCACACAAAGGTTGAACTATGAACCCCCTAGCTCAAAAACCAACGAAGGAAGACTCTCTTGCTCAGTTTGCTCTGTTATGCCCTTCCTGATCGGTCAACCGACCGATCAGGTCCTCTTCTGATCGGTTACGGGACCGATCAGAGTTATCTCTATCCGGTCACTGCGATCGGTCAGTAGCTGAAACGCTTCCACCACTCTCTCTATTTTGACGCGTGGATAAGCAATCGAACTCAAAAGCCTTCAGAGCAGCATCGGAGAACCCCTCCGAACGATCCTTCAGCTTCGGTTGATGAAAACCCCGCAATCAAATGGAAACGATCGATGGAATGGAGCTTCGGCGAAACCCTCCCCTGAACTCCTCTCTGCTGCGAGAATTTGATTAGCAAAACTGAACAAGAAAACTACCTCGATGATCTGAATCTCGCAAACAAACTAATTTGGTGTTGGCCGCGCGATCGAAGAAGAAACTAATGCAAAATCGATGAAGAATTGACGAAGAACAGAGAACTGGAAAACTAGATCTCGCGATGCTGCTACGACCTTGAGCGGAAGAGGGAATTCTGCTTTTAATCAATTCCATTTGAATTTGGACGGCTGCGGTCATCCTCGCCTCATCCGACGGTCAGATCAAGTCAGATCAAGCCCAAACTCTCCAGATCTCGATCTGTGGTCAGGATCTGCCCCTCAGTAGCTTGGATCTTCCAGATTTGCAACGGATGGCTCAGATTGCCCTGATCTTTGAATGAACGGCTGAGACTCCTCTTGAGCTTGATCCAACGGCTGGATTACCTCTAATTTGGCCCAAACTTTCAGATCTTGATCCAGGGACTTGATTAACTCTATCTCGAGCTTAGATTGATCGTAAGTTGACGGATGGCTCAGATCTAGCCGTTTCTTGATCGGACGACCCATATTAATCCGATGCTTGATCATCTTGATCCGGATCCAATTCTGATTCGAGTTTGATCCAATTTGATCTAGGTCCATGATCATTTGAAGCCTACAAAATTAGATTCAAATTTAATGCCCAAAATATCTCAAATATACAAAGATTCAAATCAAAAGCTAAAATAGAGGTAATTCATGAAACCTAATGTAAATGTAAACATAAGCATATAAAAGTGGATCAAAACATGGATTTGAGAGCCTAATTTTATCAACAAAATGGTAGTTATCAGCCGACTTTACCTTGATGAATTGTCGGTATCTCAATCGCTCCTATTTTGAAGAGATCACTCCTGATCTCATTAAGATCATCACGTATTTTGGGTTAGATAAATTAATGGGTTGCCAGCATTACATCAATATCGATCTTTGTAAAGAGTTCTATGTCAATCTCTCTTGCATTAGTTCTGATGGTTTAACATATGAGTCCATTCTTGGGGGAGTCACCGTTTCAGTTACACCTAGACTGTTAGGATCCTTCTTAGGATGTCGGGTCTCGAAGAACCCATTCACATGCTTTCCTAACGTTGTTGAACCTTTCACGGGTTCATTTTCTCATGTGACCATTGACTAAATTCATAGGCATTATTTTAATAATCTTCGACCTTCCCTTAAACGTATCTTTGATGCTAATCGCATTCCCGCAGTCAGTAACATTCTCTATAATATTGTTCTTGATTGCATTTTGCCTATTGTCACAAAGGGGAGGTCCAATATTTGATTATCTCATCTAGTTATGACGTATGTCTTAGAGCGGAGGCTTAACATCGATGTTGCTCTTTACACATTCACGTCCATTGTACATTTTTCGGGTCCGTTCAAAGGAAGCTTCACATGTCATTTGATCATATTTTGACCGAATTTTTTTGCATCTAGAGGTTTTGATGTCACTAGAGGTCAGCAGCATCAGTTGTCCAAGGACTATGATCAGATAGGCTTTCGGCAGTGTTGGAACTTGGATGGCTAGAGAGGGGGGTGAATATAGTCAGACACAATTTCTTGCTCTTTGATACTTCTGTGTGATCAGATTAGTAGCAGCGGAAACAAAAACACAGAAGCAGAAATAAAGAACAGCAAGCAAAATACAAAGGGAAAGCAAACCGACACTAACACCTCAATATACAAGGTTCGGGGATAACTTGCCCCTACTCCTTGGCGTGCCCGTGAGGTGGGCGATCCCTTGATCGTCGGCAGATCAAGCCCCAGTGAACTCTAGATAGTAGCAGCCTCCTTCTCGGTGGAGAAACCTCTCCACAAGTGATCTCAAGAAGATACAAGTTAAGCACAGAGACACTCGAGAAGACAAGCTCATAAAGATGTAACAACAAAGCTCAAACACAAAGTCACAGAGAGCACAAGCGCAACCCACAACAAAAACTTCACTCGTTTTTCTGTCTGTCTCTCCTCGCTCCTCTGCTTCCACTTTGTCTTAAGCTTCTGCTTCATCCCAAGCTCCATCAGCATCCTCTGAGCACAGCCTGAACCTCCTGACCTCCCTGAGCACTCAGTCCACTGAAGACCTCCTCTCCAGCTGAGTCTCCGTCAGTCGCCAGCTGCCCCAGTTGCCGTTGAAACCTGAGAAGGAGAAGCAAACAAACCTGCTCCAAGGAAAGCCTCCCATTGACCCTCCTTGAGTGTTTGAATCACCTGCTATCACCTACACACTCCAACAGAGGCTTAGCAATGCATATTAAATGAAATTAGCAATGTATCAGAGAATCGGCAAAGAAAACAGTCGCGATCAGAGCTTTTGAGAGCGTATTATAATTAAAGTTCTTCTCCTGATCGGTCACCAGACCGATCAGGAAGGACCCTGATCGGTCACCAGACCGATCAGGCTGGGTTCAGACCGATCAGGCTCCGTCCTGATCGGTCCCCAATGCTCAATCAGAAATCGCGATTTCTTTGAGATTCTCCTGGACCGATCACCAGACTGATCCACCCCTTTGCCGGGCGATTTCTGAGTTTCGCAGTCCAAACCTCCTGATCGGTCACCGGACCGATCAGGGAGCCTCCTGATCGGTCACCAGACCGATCAGGTCATGACCAGTCCGTTCATGATCCGTCTCGATCGATCATAGTGAGAAACTCGCGACCCTGGATCATTCTCCAGAACGATCTGCACAGTGATCCAGATCGGTCACCGGACCGATCAGGAGCAGATCAGCAGGGGAACTCAACCTCACTGTGTGCTCCCTGATCGGTCTCCAGACCGATCAGGAGCCAAGCAGTGGGTGAAACGTATACTCCCTGATCGGTCACCAGACCGATCAGTCATCGCTGGATCGGTCACCAGACCGATCCACAAAGGAGCACCGTGCCAACTTCCCTGATCGGTCACCAGACCGATCCAGGTAAGCCCAAATGCACTCTAAGTCACGAGAACAAGCCTCCAACCCTTCTCTGACTCATGCCATGCCCAGCTTCACTCACTGGGACTTCAACCTAGCCCTCCAAGCTAGGACCTGGCTTCACTCACCAGGGTTTCGGTCACCCGGCTTCACTCACCGGGACCCGGCTTCACTCACCAGGATTTCAACCTAGCTTCACTCACTAGGATTTCAATCACCTAGCTTCACTCACCAGGACCCGGCTTCACTCACCGGGATTTCCATCACCTGGCTTCACTCACCAGGACCCGGCTTTACTCACCGGGATTTTCATTACCTGGCTTCACTCACCAGGACCCGACTTCACTCACCAGGATTTCCATCACCTGGCTTCACTCACCAGGACCCGACTTCACTTACCGGGATTTCATCCAACCTAGCCCTCCAGACTAGGACTTTTCACCTAACCCTCCAAGTTGGGACTTTTCACCTAACCCTCCAAGTTAGGACTTTTTCCATGCCAGCGTGTGATCTCCCAGATCCATCTGGACTTAACCCGAATTTCATTCAACCAAACTTAAATCATTGTCAAACACCAAAACAACAACCGGGCCAGACTGCATCAACAGGCAGCTCTCCTTGGCAGGGATTGAACGACAACAGGGAGTGATGGTCTAGCGGCGTGACCATGTGTCTTCTGGCTCTGACAACGAGGATGAGGATGTCGATACTCCTAGTGGTGTTGTGTCTGCTGCTGCTCCTGCTATGACTACAGATGAGCGGATTACTTGACTGGAGAGATAGTTCGATAGGAGATTCGGGGATCAGGCAGGAGTTTCAGGGCTTTCAGCAGCGTCAAACTGCCATGTATGAGATGCTGCAGCACTGGGACTTGATATATCGGGCTCCTCCTCCTCCTCCTAGCAATAATGCTTAGATATGGCGTGACTTAGATGTTATGGTGTTGAGATTATGTTTGGATTAGACATATTCCTCTATTATATCTCGAACACCATAAACAATATTGTATGAACTTTTTCTTTCTCTAGTATTGCTTCTATGGTTTTTCATTATTTATGTTGTCTTCTATTGTGATTTTTGTTTTATACATGTTTCTTATGTTTATGTGATGGATTCTTGTTTGTCTGCCATCGAGGTATTATGTTTAAAGAGGGAGCGTATTTTCAGGGGGAGCTTCCTTTAAGGGGGAGCTTTGATTATTTTTTTACTCCCTCTATTTTGTTGTGTGGCAAAGGGGGAGAATTGGATAAGTTAAGTTAGATGAGTTCTATGATCATTCATATCTGTTAATGTTTTTTCATTATAATATATTTAAAGACCTAACTTAAACAAATTTGCCAAACATCAAAAAAGGGAGATTATTAGTGCAATCATGCTCCAAACATTATTTATTTTGATGTTTGGTTAAATGAGTTTAAGTTAGGCAAGGTTGGTGATCTAGCATGAAGCTTGAGTTTAAGTCCAGATATGAAGAATTGACAGAAGAAAACTTAGCATGGCAAGGCCGAGGGAAACACTTCAAGGCAAGCGCAAGGATGAGGAGCCGAGGGCTCGAAGCATCCTAAGGGCGTGAGGCTGATGGAAGGTGTTTGAAGGCTTGTGTATACGCAAAGGAAAAGTGGAACCTGAGATTCATCAGGTATCAGTCGACTGATATGTGAGTTAAGTCGACTGATAAATGGAATCAGTCGATTGCTTCATGAACAGAAAGATCAGTCGACTAGGTCAGGTCACAGTCGACTTATAAGTGATCGTTGAAGGCTGACGGCAGAAATCAGACACAATCTACAGTAGCCGTTGAAGCTCATCAGTCGACTGATGATATTGCCAGTCGATTGATATCGAGGGTTATATAAAAAGCAGATTTCAGATCTTGAAGAACACACAACTTGACTCTCTCGATTTTTCTTTCTTGTTCTGAAATCTCGAAGCTTACAAACTCTCAATCTCTTCCTCCAAAATCATTCTAATCTTGTAAGAGGAAGAGATCATCTTGTAAGTGTTTCTCCACCTTTAAGCTTGAATTGAAAAGGAGAAAAGCATAGTGGAGCTTGGTTGTGTAGGTGTGGATCCTTGGATTAGTCATCTCAAGGGATACAGACCAAGTAAATAAAGGAGTTAGTATTGCTTTCATTGTTATTGTTTTTGTCTTTTTTTTCTTGTGCCTTGGCTAACATTTTGTAGACAAAATCTAAGAGAAGCAATACATCCCCTTCTAGGTAGACGCAAAAGTCCTAACACTTACATTTTCAATGGATATAAAAAAATCTGATTGGATGCATAACCTCTCCAATATAAAGGACTCTTGCGTTAGAAAAAAAATGTCCCTTGAAACCGTTTGGAGGGACCTTACTTCGACTTCTTTTTTTTCCGGCAATATCTTCATGTTCAGGGTTAAAAATTATAAGTATTAAAATAAGACTCACACAACTGTTGGCGGTGAGATCATATGCCATGGATTAAATCCATTTTGCTGCAATGTCTTCATGTTCAGGTTAAAAATTATGAATATTAAAATAAGACTTTCACACTACTGTTGGCGAAGAGATCATATGCCATGGATTAAACCGTTCTAATTGACTAAAATCATTGAAAGAACGTTATCTATATGAACTCCAGATGAATAAAAAAATAAATCAATTTGTTACATCATAAGTTCATGTCATGATATTGCATCTATTCTTAAAAGGGTATTTGGTTGAGCTTATAAACTCTACAAAACATCTTATAAACTGTTTTGTAGCTTATAAGCTCTTCAAATATATTTGGTAAATTTTTCTACGAACAACTTATAAGCTGTCAAAATAAGCTGTTTGACAGCTTATAAGCTATTTTTCTATTTTAAAAATTTTCTTTTCTAAAATATCCTTATTGATTTTCATTAATTTCCATCTTATCCTCCATAGATTTTTACAAACATAACAACTCTCTCTACGCCGACTTTTTTTTTCCAAGCACTCTGTCATCTTCTCTTTCCAACGCGCGAAGTCTCTGATACTCTCTTCCATTTATTTTCTCTCCGACATATAAATTTTCTGACTCGGTTTGTTAAATATATTATTGATAAATTTTTAATTATAATTTTTATTTGAAATATTAATGATATCATTAAAATTTTAAATTGTTTTGAATTAAAATATCAAATAGTGTTATTTTTTTATATAAGTTTAACATCTATTATAAAATGGTAAACTTATTATACCCTTTTTGTTAATTTTGTTAATAAAAAGATTTTATAATACCAAACACATCTATATCTTTAAATTGTTTAAAATAAATTTAACCAAACACTTTAACAACTTAATTTTAAAATAAAATCTAGCAACTTATAAGTTTTTAAAATAACTTACAAACTATACGAGCATATAAATTATTTTTAATATGTTTACACATTCTTGGTCAATAACGACAGCTCATATATCTACTCTTGCTCCTGAAAGTGGATGAGAATTGTTGTACTTTTGATCTCCATTTCCTTTTCTTTGTGTCAAACACCTTTAAGTTGCATTTTTTTCTCATGTTATTCGTTTTGACACAGGAGGTTATTCCTTCACCTACAGAATTTCACGGTGACCCGCAGGTGAAGCCGTGAAGGGTATCACGCCGAGGAAACATCCATGGTACGCCAGTCCTTAGCAATTCACAGATGGGAGACTATTGATTAAAGAGCATAGCCCGATCGTTCAAGTGCTGAATTCCATTTACACTGTCATGTTTTTCTCATTCTCTGTATGTCTCTTTTGCAAGTGTCTATGTTTGTCTTGTTCATTGTCTTTTCCTCATTGCTTTTGTTATTGTTCTCAGTCATTTGTATTGTATGCAGGCAAGAATGGCGCAGTACGTCAAGTGGTCCAATTTAATCATATATTTCCATATGAACACAAATAAAAATTTGTTTACAATTGCTTGAAGTTGCATGAAGACGATCAGAAATAAAAAGGGGTCAAAACAGATCTCCCAGGAGCTACTAATCTATGAAAATTGCCTATTCTAAATGAGTAAATCCATCCATCTCCTCGGTGCTGGTGGTTCTGCCATTGGGACGTGATATGCCGAAAGTATAGCCTGACCCAGACGTACCCTAGTGGGAAATACATAAACTCACATCAAGTGTTGCGATATGACGATCTTGTTTTTTTCTCTCCTGTTAACGAAGGATTGCCTGACGATACTGGGACACTGCTACGTTGGCTAATATCTACACTTTACTTAACAAATAAGTGACTCGTGATTTTTTTTTCAAGGGGTGGTATTTAGCTGGCAGTGCTTTAGGTTGAGTTGAAATATTAAACATATCCCACTTTTCTCCGTAAACCCGGGAAGATCGAGTCAAAAAGGTCAATTACCCTACACGACTCCATAAAACCATAATATTTGAGCCATCAAAGTCTAGGCAGCCTTTCCATTTCGTTTTCCAACGCTTAACAAGTATAGTCATTTCGAAGGCATAGCTATGCAGTGAAAGTAAAGGGCTGGCAAAATCTTGGCAGGATTCTCTCAACATCTATTTAATAGCCCCTATCCCTAGATGCCTAATTTAGCTACCTACAGCATGGTTTCGGAGATTATATATCCCAAAGGCGCAAACATTAGAATGCAAGAAATCTTCAGTCGTCAGGTGATCTTTTGATACTTCCTTGGGATTTGCTAGTTTTGGCTCCCCTTGTAAACAAAAGATTTGTTATGTAATCTGCTTTCAGGCATCACAGAGCTGTTGTTGGGCGTAGGCAGCTCAACAGCTGCTGCATCCTGCAGCTTTCAACGAGTGTAATGTCAACTTCAAGTCCAGAGGCTTTTAATTAGTTACCACCTAGTCCTGTCAGCTTTTATTATGCATCTGCTCAAGGTCAAAGAGTTCATTGGCTATATAAAACCCTTCTCCACACGACACTCCTAATCTTCCTCAGCCACCTATCCATTCATCTACCTAGGTCATGGTCTGATCTTATTAACATGCGTCCTCATGCCGAGCCAGAGTGGATGAGCTCTTCTGCTATTTCTGTGTGGAAGATGTTTACAACTACTAAAATTTATCGCTGGTGTTATCCTCTCTGAGCTTTTCTTTGTTTTAATTAATTTTTTTAAAAATTTTCTTGACCTTGCAAGATCTTGAATTTATTTTTATATTTTTTATATTATTATATTTTTATATAATTTTAAAAATTTTATCTAATTTTTTATAATTTTCTTTTATTTTAGTCTCCTCTCTTTTTTGTTTTTTTCTTTCATCTATCCCTCTTGAGCTTGATTGATTGTCATATTATTGTAATTTGAGTTCTAAATGTAAAATGATCATATATTTGAATTTTCTACTCAAGTTCTGTTCAATGTGTTAGCGTTGTTGATCCTGTCCTCTCATTGTTGGCTCTATGGAATATAAGCATCTTTTGTATTAAAATTTTGTAACATCATGCAACTTATCGTGGTAACATAAATCATTTGAAAGAGGATATGTTTGTTAGGACTTGGCATGCGGTTGTAATGTTGTAAAAATGTAAAGAATTTCAACGAGTCTTCAAAAGGAAAATCAAGACATATGTATGGGCATAAGTAGCAAAGGTTGGAGTGGGCAAGACAACTCACCTGCACATAAGATGCATGGGCTGATGTTGGCTACAAACTTCTGAAATGTCTTGGTTGTTTGAGGAGTACAAGTGAATCAATTGTGCTGCTGCAAGTTGCCAAAGATATCTTTATCTCCATCAATAAACATGGGAAGACCTTCCTGAAATATCCACAAGGAATCACTAAGCATATACTGAAACAAGTGACTACCTGGACGGAAACGTTCTTTACGAAGTTTCAATAGCATCAAAAGCGCACAACCAAGTAGCATTGATCTTACAAGAGTATAATTCAAAACAACTAACCATTATATCCATTATGTATCTCATATTATCATGTGAAGCTAGTCAAACTGTTCATCAAATCAATTAGCTTCCTGACGCTGACAATAATTTGTAACTCGATTCTTTTCATCATGAAGTATTTTGCTCAACTATTTACATTGGCAAGTTGAAATTAGATAATATCGCTAATGATACCTAAATTAATTAGATTGCAATTTATTCTTTTTACAAATATCCAAAAGATGTGTTTGTTGCATATTGACGTGTAGATGTGTAGAGCGATATATTATTTTTTTCGCATTGATTTACTTCAAAGGTAGTTTTTAGTTTTCTAGTAAATTTCAATACGTAGAAACAGTTTATTTTCTAATAAATGTCGTTCCTCTGTTACTTTCAGCTCTAATGCAAAGCCATATTGATACATATGTGACTGAAAACAAAACTAAAATGGAGAAAAATAAGAAAATTCATCAAGTTCGTCAGCTCTACTACTTTATTTACTACCTTATTCTTGTGAGAAATTCGTCAAGTTGTGATGGATGTGTCGCAAGCTGTGTTCCTTTATGATATCTGCCCTGATCTTGGCAACATTTTCTTCAGTCAGTGGATACTGATCCTGGTGATCGCACAAACAGTCACGACTAAACTGAAGGAATATGAAATACAACAAAGGGATGATTGAAACAACAACAAATGGACGCAGCATTAACTGATAATAAAATTCATCACAAATCAAGCTCCAAGAATTGCTTATTCTTCAAAACTGAATATGAAACCAATGTTAGATATCTCGGATATCTAGTGTGAATGGAAAAGAGGTGATGGGACTTTAGTCCCACATTGGATATCATGTGCAGCAAAGTATTAATAACACAGAGTCCTACAATATGAGTTCAATTTCATACAAAAAAGTGAATAACAAGAAGCGCAAAATACTGGTGAGAGATTAGTACCCAGGTAGCAGCTGCAATTTGAATGCCAGTAATTCTCACTCTTCTCCGCAGTCTCTGACGTAAACCAGTTCCATTAGTTTCAGCATACGATCAGCATGCAAGAATAAAGATTGGAAAATTCAACTACCACATTTTGGAACTAACATCAGACTTTATTAAAGAAATCTAAGTTATTGAAGTTCTTTATATATTCCGTCTTTAGAATGCAGATGGCATACAAACACAAGGCCAACCTAAGTGTTGTTCACGGTAAGTGTAATAGACTTGAGGAACGCAAAAGCCGGTAACTAGTGAAGAGAGTGAGCGTGTAAGTCGAGTTTAAAGCAATGCTATAGTTCAGTACTTAACTTCGAAACTTGCATATCTTCCCAATTATTAGCTTTGATGTCAAACAAATGATCGAATCGAGTTATCGTTAATGAAAGTCACCTATATCAAAGGATCTCCGGGCCAGCGGACGCGACTGGGCATTTCCCGGCGCCTTGGAGTTCAATCTCGCACACCATGAATCCACCTCGAATTCGCAAGGATCACACAGATCATCTGAATCATCTTACAATTGGTGGTAAACGGAAATCGGCTAAATTCTGCGAAAACCGAACGGATTTGCTGATCTGTCTCAAAATCGGACGGTCCTATTCCGATACGATCTCGAATCGGTTGGCCGCACCAAACCGATTGGGTGCAACAGAGGAAATACAAATCTGGAATCGAGGAAGAGACCAAGGCGGAAGGAAAGATGAGATAGCGCCGGCGCAAATGACTGTTCCAGCAGCGCTCGAAGAGGAAGACAGAGAAATGCGCTCGGCACTGTGTCTCTCGGTTCGATTCCAAGTTGGCCGCTGAAATCAAACGCAAAACAACCCCCCATTGAAATTAATGCAAGTAACTTTAATAATCTGTCGCGTTTAAACCTACCACTATAATTAAGAAACTAAAAAAAGTTAAACTTTTGTACCGTGGCCCGCAGCGGAAGAGACGAAGAAGGATGATCTTCTTCTATCTGGTCCGCATCGGCCCTCGATCGAATATCCTTTACCACAGCATTTTCCACATTTCTTGCCGAATCCGATGCCCATTCGACAAAAGTACCACCTTTGAGCTCTCTCCTGCTTGGCTTTCGCTTTATTGCTTTCACGCGGAGCTACGCGTACGTCACTTGAGCTACCGCCGTCGCCGATAAGAGATAAAACGGCCTAGCCCAAATCGAGAAGCGACAATGACGAAATGGAAACTCGTGGAGAGAAGGCGAAGCCGACGAGTTCGAAACCCTATAAACGATACTGGAGGATGTTTAGAGCCAAAACCTGCAATTAATAAAAAATATGTATGGAAAATCTAAGTTCTAAGTAAACGATGCACAAAGAACACTTCGATTCGTGGTCCTTCCTTATCAACAAACAGATGGATGTAGTTTGTCAATTACAAAGATTACTGCTTCCATGAAAACTTAATTATTTGGAGCATTGCAACACTTTAACTGTTTTTTAGGGATTCAAGAGCCACCCATTTAATTGTGGCAAATTGTTATGGTTGTAACAAATTAAATATTCCAAATTCCAATAAATTATTCTCTCATAATTCTTTTCTAATTCAAACTTTGTCTTTAACTAGATCTTCTTGGGATAGCACCTTGCGAGGAATTTTCTTCTTCTTTTGCTGGTACTTAGCATATGAATACCACACGCCACCAGCTGTGTTGATGACCAACCCAGTCACATTTAAAGCATGAAGTTGGATCCCACCCAACAAGATGAACCCAAGGGCCTGGAAGCAAACATGCAATAGTTATTCAACGAACTAAACGAAGTCAATCAGTCTTTCAATGAATTCAGGAAAACGTCGGTTAATACTCACTGTGGACCCGACACCCTTGAGAACTCCCACGATCGTGGTCGTCAGAGCGGAGTTCACAATGGTACACCAGAACATCGTGAAGTTCAGGACGATGCCCATTATCAATGACAGAACAAGAATCAAAAGGAATGTAAATGAATACGCCTGCCATGTTAGAAAAACATCGAACTATTTGAATAAACTGATAATACACAGACAGAGGTGCTGAACCATCATTAACTGAATGATTACAAACATGGAAGACTAGAAAAGAGATGACGAGAATCGTTGATTGCTTTTATGGTTACGGAATTACTAAGAACTTAAAATCTTTCTAAAAAAGGTGCCACAGCATTACTGGCTATCAATTTCCTAGCCAACTCCCTTGACATATTTTTTTCTTCTAGTCCAAGTTCAAAACTTACGAAAAGGAAATGAAAGGAAAAAAAAATCGATCTTTGCACAAGGTCCTTCACCATGTAGAACCAATGAAGGGTGGGATAAACATTACTCCTGACAAATAGGGTTGGGCAAAACTTGAAAAGTCCAATCTGACTTTCTGACTCAATCTGACATGAGAGCTTGCATTTTTCTCAGGCCAGATTTAGTCTTTCTGCTTGAATTTTGCATCTCTAGTCAGATCTCAAATACTTGTAAAATCCAAAATCACAAGTTCAGTTATGAGCAATAAGTTCATAATACTGCAACTGTTAGATTAAAGAAAAAAGCTAAGCTGACTTTTTAAAAAAACACTTAATCACCCTTTGCCCAATACTGATTTTACCACTTCAATTCACCACTATGACCATGTCAATCTTATAGTTTGGGATAATATCCTAACAGCTTGTAACATTGTAATTTGTAGGTCTAACTAAAATCCTTCGCCAAGCCCAGACCATTTCAAAGGCCAAGATAGCTGGTGGATGACTAAGAAACCAATGGTCTAAATTCAAACGAACTACACACACTGTAGACTTACTATTCCTCAATGTTCCTCTACATAAAATAATACTTGTTCTAGACGGAAAAAATAGAAAATAAACAACCTATACAGTAGTGGCTGCAAAATTGGATCTGCATCTGATTTTCAGTATAATAAATGATAACACGATAGGACTGAGATTTAAACCTTTTGTGAATAACAAATGCAAGTGATGCTTTCCGTGATGTAGTAAAATTTGGAAGTTTACTAACAAAAAATATCTCAAACGTAAACATAATTTGAAATCATGGAAATGAGATACTAGAGGTTGTTTCTGACCTTTTCGTACAATAATGAAACAGAGTGTGGAAATTCTCCTGTTGCAATGATAAGGAAAAACAGAAATGGGAGAGATATCAAGGCATTATAGAACATTATTTCAACTGAAGTAAGACCCTCCTCTGCTCCAGATTTCTCCACCAGCACCAGATACATAGTCTACAATCATGACCAGCTGTTAATCTAATTGGGAAAAAACATATGCATGCTAGACCAGCATAACAACATATGTTATTAACTCACACTTTAACTTTTTTTATCAAACTTTCCAATATCTAGCAAAGTAAAACAGGCAAACATTTTTCACCTGGAAGAAAACAGAAGTGAGGGCCATGGTGTACCCATAGAAATCAAAGGAGAAGTCTCCTAGTGCTGCAATGATGACTCCCACAGCAGTGAGGATGACTGAAAGAGATACCTGAAAGGCCATTTAAACATCCGAGTAAAGCCAAGTACTTATTGAGCGACAATATGCCAGGTAGATTCATGTTCAGGAACGCTAGTTAAGATAGATTTATTTGAAATAAGCAAAATCCGTGAAACCCATATATAAAATTCAATTTAACAGAGAAAGGATACTCATTTTTTTTTGGTATATTTATCTCAGGTTCCTTGTCCAAACGGAATCTCAATATATTATGCAGTTTTCAGTGTTATTTATTTCAAAAAATATCGCACACCAGAAAAGCATACTAAATTAATTATGTTAACTATTTCCTTCAGATTATTCTGAATACGCTCTTTCCTCTTCAACAAATTTTTTGAAAACAAGGGGACAGTCAAAATACAGTGTCGCACTAAACATTTATTGACTATATTTTCTTGATGAGTGTAAAGACAAGAACAAAAGACATGGAATTACTTATGCCAAACTAATAATATCAATCAGAATGTTCCAATCCAACCAATATTTGTTAAGGCGACTAAAACAATATAAATTTAATTTTAAACAAAAACCTGGAGTTAGCACAAAAAGAGGTCAAATACAAAACGAATAAGCAACATATACTTCAAGCCACTGATTTTCTTCCGCCAATCAACATTAATGAGATAATCCCCATAGAGAGAAATTGCTTATTGGGGTTGCTAATTGATCATTAGAAAAAAGTTTGCACCATATGTACATTGTATTAGTGCCAAAAACAAAACTAACCAAACATAAGAAATGTAAGTAACTAAAATCCGTTGCTCGAGCCTCAAGGGAACAAAAAAGGAGAGCAAGCCGATTTTTTACCTGAGTGGAAGGCCTTCCCTTTCCTCTGAGAAATCCAACCACCAAAACTGCAAGAGGGGTGAGCCTCTTTAAAGCTATGTACATTGGAATATTGATGCCCTTCAAGCTTGCTAGTGCAAACGCCACATTTGCATTGTAGAACACCGACACTGGAAGGAGTTTCTTAGCTGTCGTCATGTTCATTTTGGCTTTTGTATGTCCCATGACTTTGCCTAAGTGTATGAGAAGGGCTGTGACCAATTGCTAGTACGGTATATGAACAGAGTAAGTATAAACGTAACATCCAATCAATACAATGTACACACCTAAGACATAAAACATACCTGCAAGGTAAGGAGACTCATAGAGTAGCCATACTGCATTAAAACTGCCTTGTTAATGAACACCATAATCATTGACGCTATACCATAAGAAAAGGCGGCAAACAAACTACAAAGCAAAAAGCATCTTCAGAGAGGAAATGATAATAATCTACAATGATAATTTTGCCATCACTATTATTGTTTTAAAAAAAATATGTACACCAACCATTGAAGAAAGCACATTTCTAAAAAGTTATCCAGGTCATCAAAGCAATCACATCTATCCATCCCACCACAACAAACAAATCCAAGTTTCTTGATGCACTAGCGACGGAACACGTCTATAAATCTGCAACCCATCTCCTATTCACTTCCCGTCGAGATCAAAATTTCCAGATCTCGATTTCACATCACGCAAACCCACGAAATTGCATTTGTAGTCCCTATCCTGACGAGACAAGAAGTCACTCGAAATTACCTCAAGAAGGGAGTGACTTGAGGCTCCATTCCGCTTTCCATGCTAGTTTCGATTCTCAACTCTGCGTCACCGGCGTCGATTCAGGCTAACAGAACCTGCAAACTCTGATCGCGTACGATTAGCGTAGGGCTTGGAGTAGGCGAGAAAGAAGCGGACCATCGGGGACTGAGAAGGGGGAGAAGCGAGGTGGAAAAGAATAAAGAAAAAAGAATTGCGTGCGTTAGGGATTGCTCGCCCCTCCTTCGCCATGTGAATGATAAGGCGATCACGACTCGTGAGTAAGGAGACATGAGGCTTTTGCGGGTTTGATTTATGTTTCATCGTATATGGAATCGTATTTATGGATATGTGTATACATGTCTATTTGATGTATTTATGATATGAAAACTAAAAAGGAAAAAAAGTGAATGTGCGCAATTATTAGAAAAAAAAATTAATAAATACTATTATTATTAAAAATATCCTAAATTGTTTGTACGAGATCCTTTTCGGATGGAATTATCTGATCCTAAAATCGTTGGTCCCTCCTTATCCACATCTGCATTATAAAAGGGCCAATCACGTGATAATCACGTTCACAGATCAAGCCGTCAGCGAAGCAACTCCAGATTTTTTTCCCGTGCGAGCGAAGAAGTGCCGAAACCCGTAACAAACCCTAACCCTCCCGACGTCTCCATCACCCCCGAGAGAGTCCCCGACGCGAGAGAGTCCCCGAACTGCTCAACGTCGTCGGCCGTCTCAAGTTTTTAAAGCGACTCGCTTTCTTCTCCCTCATGCCACGTTCTCTGCCTCGTTTCGCATCGTGAGAGGGCTGTGAGAGCAGAGATGGGCGGCGGCAATAGCCAGAAATCCAAAATAGCACGCGAGAAGAACCTAGAAGAACAAAGCTTCCAAGGGTATTCGTATTCTGTTCTAATATTGTTATCGAATTTCTTGGATCTTATCTCGCTTGCTTAATCGATCGAGTTTTTGTTTCTTTTCGATTTTATCGTTCAGGGAGCCAACTCGATACGAACAAGAAGGCCATGAGCATCCAGATTAAGAAAAGTTATAGCTTTCCATTATCAAAGTAAAAGCTGTTCCATGCCATTTTTATTTATTTTCATATTCAGTAAAATTTTAGAATGACAAACCACCTTTACAGATTTACCTTTGGCGCTGATATAGAAGCCATGATGCTCTTGATTGTTATGGATTGTGGTTTCGCATTATCAACACTGATTTCGCATTATCAAGTTCCTTTTGAATTCAGTGCGAAGACTCAACTTGGATATCTAGCGTTTTAGCACCAGTTTGGTGATGAATTTACAACTGGAACTTTTGACTTCAGTTAGGTGATTGCATGGTGCGAAGACTCAACTGGAACTTTTGACAGTACTGTTTCATTCAACTTTATATTCGTTTTCATGCAGAGTGAAATATGCAATGAAATTTACATACACCATCAAACTATATGAGTTGTGTTTTTGCCTAAATGCTTGTCACTAGTTTCACTAAAGAATAGTGAAGTTCGTTAATTCAAGATGAGCTCTATTGATGGTTCTGAGACATGCCACATATCTAATTACTTTTATTAGCGTGTGCAAATAGTACAGATGCAGGCTTTATGGTTTCGCTTGGAAAATGTATCTCCTTTTCATTTATTTAACTCTTCTACTTAATTCCAGCAAGCATTACAGAACGATGACTACTGGAAGATGATTGGTTACAATGAAAAGGATGGAAAAATTGAAAGCTCTGAGAGTTACCTGAACCGAGGCCAATCTTATATGAAACTTTATGATGCCATAATTCAGGTTTACATTCATCTCTTAAGCTGGCTGCTGTTTATATGTTGATTTGAAGTATATGTTCTGAAATCCACATTAAACTTTTAACCGTAAAGAGGAAATAACAAGTCAATGCCTACTAGATTAGTTCTGATTGCTGATATATATATATCTATTTCTTATATATATATACTTTTTTCTTACATGCTTAATGCTTCTCACCCATTAAAATAACTGTATCAAGATGCTTTCTTCCCGATCACATAGATACAATACATCTCATGTTAATTGAAGCATGTTTTATTCTGAACACAGAGATTGAGAGTATTAGAAATCCTCATGGCTTAGGGAAAGGATGGTCATGGCTTGCGAGGTTTCTGAATGCTTTGCTGGCAAACAAATCCACGACTTATGCTTTGGAAGATTTCTTGAAGGTTAGTAAACTTCATATTAACTTCTATTTATGCGTATTATTACCACAAATTCACGGGCTAAAAAATCAGCCTATGATAGAAGATGGCAGGCTTTGCGTTGTACAGGAAATACAATATCAGTTCAAGAAGATGCTTGATGTTATTTCTCGAAGCTATTTGCCTGCGGTCAAACTCAAGGAAAAAGGAGATAGGAAGATTATTGAAATCGTCAAAAAACTAGAACAATCTTTAGAACAAGAAATGTTTCTAAAGGAACCTGATCGATGGCGTCTCCATGATGGCTTGTTGTCAAAGGAGTTGGTGTAATGTCGAACCGTTTTGTATCATTGTTATTTACCATTTCATTGTAACAGCTAACACGGATAGGATAAGATAAATGATGAGGCCAGAGCCGGCGGCCGACGTGGGTGCATGGTGGTGATGTTGCCGTCGTTGTCGCCTTTAATTTCCTCCCAGCTGCTACTGCTTTATATATGAATCATCTGCGTGTGTGTTAGTGTTGTAATGTAAGTTTAACTTGTAGGGCAACTTGGAACCTTTGGCATTTGTGATTTGGACTTCCATGCGTTCTGACACCATTATAAATTGCAGGTCCTGATTCATGTGAAGGTGCTGTCATTTTGGTTTTGTCTTTGGGTTAACTAATGAATGCGTATGAATTAGCTTTGTTTCCTTGATATGTAGCTTAATTAATTGGTTGCGATTTATCCGTGGCCTTTAATTGATCGGTTTAAAGTGCTTGTGTGTTGCATAAAATGGTTGATTCTAGTGGAAACAGGTATATCATGTTTCTCCACTAGACCAGTACGTCTAAATTATAGTTTGAAAGAAGCACTGCTGCTGTCTGAATCATAGTTTGGAAGCAGCACTGCTGCTTGCCACTATGCAACTGAATCATTAATTATGCTTGAACTGTGTCATTTCATCATCAAAGAAGTTCACACTATCTACTTGACAATGGCAGATCATTGGCACTTCTCTTACAGCAGTCTTAGCAGCATTTAGTTATATAGATTGTAATGAATTGGGATATTATTTAGTCAAACAACTCTGCCCTACAATTAAACAAGAAGATCATGAATCAGAAATCTGAGGATGGATCTGCGATGATGGCAGATGCTTATAGGATAAATCTTTCCGACTCAGAAAATCTTAAGTGGACACGGTAAAAGTGCATTTATTAAATTACTCACAATTTATCAAAATCAATCTCCTACCTCTGAGTAAACAAGGTTCCAAGCTATATGCTATGAACAAGAATTAACACATTGCAAAGAATTAGAAATTATCTAAGAAGGTAGTAGCTAGCCAGTCAAACCCTGGCTGAGCTTTCCCAGACTTCCACACACTGCTCAGCCTTCCTTGCCACCACCATTCTGTCGCCTCCGAATCCCAGAAGGTTTATTTTCTGCCCTTCAGCTACCTTTGAGCCGCCCATCATGTTCCTCTTGATCACTCTCTCACCCTCCAATCCATCTTCAATCTTTGTCGTCAAAGATCCCATTGACACTTCCGTCCACATCTCCACATCGGCGCCTCTGCTGCAGAACACATGCCTTCTGTAGCTCTCGATTCGGCATCCACTTCCTTCTTTCTTCCCAGTTGCCAAATTAGAGCCTGATCCAATGCAAGTCCAGAGCTTCGCAAATCGGCCGCCAACAGTTCAGTAAGTCAACCGTGACTCTGCGAACTTGAAGCGGCGGTGATTCTTTGTGAATATCGAAAAGAAGCAAAAACTCGATCGATTAAGCAAGCGAGATAAGATCCAAGAAATTCGATAACAATATTAGAACAAAATACGAATACCCTTGGAAGCTTTGTTCTTCTCTAGGTTCTTCTCGCATGCTATCTTGGATTTCTGGCTATTGTCGTCGCCCATCTCTGCTCTCAGCCCTCTCACGATGCGAAACGAGGCAGAGAACTAATAACTGCTATTTTATTGATTGATTTAGGCTCTAAAATCCATGTTTGATCCATATTTTACATGTTTAATCTTGAATTTATCCTAGATTCTATATATTAATTCTATTTTGGGTTTAATTGCAAATCTTTGCAAATTTGAGATGTTTTGATATCTAATTTGAATCTGACTTTTGTAGGTTGAAGGAACATGGGCCTAGGTCTAGTTGGGTCAAGGTTGGGTCAGAATCGGGCTCAGATCAAGGCGATCAAGTTTTGGAAGACTGTGGGCCGTCCATTCGGAAGGCAAGTAGATCTGAGCCATCCAGGGTAGATCCGATTGATCCCAGCTGAGGAAGGTAAATCTGACATTCAGATTGAGATCTGGGAGTATAGGGTTCAATCAGAGAAGATCTAACCGTTCGATTAAGCCAGGACAATCTCAGTCGTTCATTGCTAAGTATTTAATCAAAAGTCCCTCAGACCTGCTTCGTCGTCGCGTGTCGCAGCCACTGTTCTTCCCGTTCTTCGCATTTTCTTCATCGGATCGCGCGGCCACACCAGATCAACTCATCTCCAATTCTCGAGTCATAGAGGAAGGATTCCGGTGAGGTTCGAAGCCAATCTCGTCGCTGGAGGAGTCAGTTGAGGGTTTTAGCCGAAACTCAGCTTCTTCTCATCCACTACTGTTCGATCGCCGATCTTCATCATCTGGAGTTCTCAAGGCTTTCAGAGGGGTTCTCTGAGGAGCTTGGAGCATTCCTGAATCACATCCGCAACCCGGCTGATCGAGAAGGAGGAGACCGGAGGAGCAATTCAGCGAGAGCATTGTTTGGCGGAGCACTGAACTGGGAAGCAATTTCTCTATCGATTTGTCGAGCTAGGGGGTTCATAGCCGGTTCTCGTGTGACGGCGAGAAAGATATTGGATTGAGGGAGGTTCTGGTGTTAGTTTTGTGTAATTTTCTGTTTCTGAATTCGTAGTTGTCGCAGTTTCCAGTAGCTTTCAGCTACTGATCGGTCGTTGTGACCGATCCAGTCATCATCTGATCGGTCTGTCGACCGATCAGACGTGTACCTGATCGGACTGTTGACCGATCAGGCAGGGTTCCAGCACAAATTAGCTATGTTTCTTGCTTTCAATTTGAAATACGTGAACTAAACTTCATTTTTGCTATTTAGCTACAGCTTTGTTGTTTGCCTAAGTTTGATATTAGTTTTTATCCTTAAATTCCATTATTTCATATTGAATTGTTCATTTCCAAGTTGGTTAAGTTTAGTATAGCAATTCCCTAGTTTAACATTGTCTAGCTAAGCATTTCTTTCATTCCAAAGTGAATTTTTATTCCTTGTTGCGAAACAAACCCCTATTTTATTGGAAACTCCAAAACATTTGATGACAAACAAATTCGAACTTGAATCAAACATCCTAAACTAGTTATTGGAAAAAAAACATGACTTGAGGCCCCTTTACTACATTTTATTTTGTGAGCTAGGGTTTTCAATCTATAAATTTCTAAATTTGAATGCTCATCGTGACACCTGTATTGGGGCAGCTATCAAATTTTTGGCGCCATTGCCGGGGAGATAACTAGTTGAGTTTGTTTGATTTTTTTTGCTTGCGTGCTTATTGCCTTATTTTGTGAACTGTTTTACTTGTTTTATTTTTTTCCATATACATTTGCTGCGATTTGTGTTTGTTTTATGACCAGGTCTGCAGGTGGTGATCTTGAGGAACTTGATCCTGAAATTGAGAGGACTTTCAGAGCAAGGAGGAACCAAGGCAGAATTTCAGAGGCTATTGATATTCCTCCTCTTCAGACCATTTCTACTCATTCAGGCACTATTATGGCAGACCACCAGAAGACTATGAAAGAACTTACAGCACCAGATGATGCTTTCCAGTACTCAAGCATTGCTTACCCAGAGCTCACTGGAGACTTTGAGTTGAGATCAGGACTCATCCACTTATTGCCCAAATTTCAAGGACTATCTGGGGAAGATCCAAACAGACATCTACACGAATTTCATGTAGTCTGCTCCACCATGAAGCCTCAGGGAATTTCAGAAGAAGATATTAAGCTAAGGGCATTTCCATTTTCCCTGACTGGAGTAGCAAAGGAGTGGTTCTATTATCTGCCTACTGGGCATGTCTCTAGCTGGATTTCCATGAAGAAGACATTTCTAAAGAAGTACTTCCTAGCCTCCAGAACAGCTATCATCAGGAAGAGTTTCTGTGACATACAGCAAGTAGTGGGAGAGACCCTATACGATTACTGGGAGAGATTCAACAAGCTATGCTCTAGTTGCCCACAACACCAGATCAGTGAGCAGCTCCTTATCCAGTACTTCTACGAGGGTCTACTCTAGATGGATAGAATTATGATCAACGCTGCAGCTGGAGGAGCCTTAGTGAACAAAACACCAGACCAGGCTAGAGAGCTAATTTCAAACATGGCAGAGAATTCACAGCAGTTTGAGAGTAGAGCTTTGTCCACCAGAGGAGTAAATGAGGTCCAGAAGGTCTCTAATGAACAAAGGGATATCAGGAATTCTTTGGTAGAGCTTACATCATTAGTAAAGCAAATGACATTAAACAATATGAGCCAAAATCCCAACTTTTTAGTACCTCCACTTTCAAGCCAAGTGATGAGGTTATGTAGTATTTGTTCAAGCCAAGAACACAATTCAGATTCATATCCTAACCTCCAACAAGATGGAACAATAGCGGTGTTGACTAGAGGGAAATTTCAAGCCAAGAATAACCCCTACTCTGTTGGGAACGAGATGGCTAGAGAGGGGGGGGTGAATATAGCCAATCACTTCTTCTTTGAAGAGTTATCAAATTTCTGCACTTGAAGTTATTAATAGCACAGCGGAAGTATGAAAACAAAACTTGCAGAAACTTAAACCAAAACCTAACTAGCAAGATTAGCAAGATCGCTAACAAGGAGATTTTACAAGGTTCGGGGATAACTTGCCCCTACTCCTTGGCGTGCCCTTAAGGTGGGCGATCCCTTGATCGTCGGCAGATCAAGCCCTGGTAATCACCGGATATGAAGCAACCTCCTTCTCGGTGGAGAAACCTCTCCACAGTATGTTTCAAATAAGGATATAGTTTAAGCACAAAGAAACAACAAGAAGGATCTTACTCAAACACTTAGCAAGGACAAAAACACACAAGCTTCCCTGAGCTCCACCCAGTGGCGATTTCACGCAAGAACCCTTCTCCGTGTCTTCCCACTGTCGGACTCCAAGCCTCTTGTCTTCTCCTTCAAGTGCTCAAGTATGATGATTGCTCCTCAATAGCTTGCTCAGAATGATTGAAGAACTCTAGAACAGCAAGCTTGTAACGCAGGAACTTAGAAGCACAAAAAACTCAAGAACTACCGAACACAACTTCTCTCGTTCCTTTTTGTTTCTTCGCCAAGCGACAGATGATCTCATCTCCAGCAGCCTACAGCTGCCTCACTGCCAACGCGCCAGCTACATTGAACCCTAACTGAACTTTCTGAGCTCCCTCAGCCAAGCCTCAGTCAGCAGCTTCAGTCCTGCATCTAGCCGTTGCAACCTGTGTGGAGAAAGGGACAAACCTGCTCCAAGGAAAGCTCTCTTTGACTTCTCCTTGAGTGTTTGAATCCTCCCCTGTCACCTGAAACTTAATCAGAGCATTAGAGCAGTAAATCAAATAGCATATCAAATATCAGAAGCAAACATCAGCAAATCGGATACGATCAGACGCTCTGACCACGTCTGACAGTGAAATTTGAATTAAAGTGATCGGTCACCGGACCGATCCAGAGTGTGTGGATAGGTCACTAGACCGATCCACTGCCTCGCTGGGATTCCCAGCTCTCGCAGCTATACACGCCTGATCGGTCACCAGACCGATCAGGGTGAAGCCTGATTGGTCACCAGACCGATCAAAATGAATCCTGATCGGTCACCCAGACCGATCAGGGCAGATGAACAGTGATTTTTTAATCAGATCCAAGATCCCTGATCGGTCACCGGACCGATCCAGGACTTTGATCAGTAAGGGAACTCACTCACCGTTTGCTCCCTGATCGGTCACCAGACCGATCAGGAGCAAGACAGCAAGGAAGCAGTCTGCTCCCTGATCGGTCACCGGTCCGATCAGGAGCCACCCAGTAGATTCCCAATCTCACTGTGCGCTCCCTGATCGGTCACCAGTCCGATCAGACATAGCTGGATCGGTCACCAAACCGATCCACTCAGGAGCAGCGTGCCAATGCCCCTGATCGGTCACCAGACCGATCCAGAGACTCAACCCTAGCCCTCCAAGCTAGGAATTCATCCACCTTAGCCCTCCAAGCTAAGGATTTTTCCATCTAACTCTCCAAGTTGGGAATTTGCACCTAACCCTCCAAGTTAGGACTTTTCACCTAGCCCTCCAAGCTAGGACTTTTCACCCAACTCTTTCGAGTTAGAACATCATCCAACCTAGCCCTCCAAGCTAGGCACCTGACCCTCCAAGCCAGGACTTTTTCACCTAATTCTCCAGGATGGAAATTTGCACCTAACCCTCCAAGTTAGACTTTTCACCTAGCCCTCCAAGCTAGGACTTTTCACCCAACCTTTCCGAATTAGGACTTTTCCAACACCTAGCCTCCCAGACTAGGACTTTTCCAAACACCTAGCCTCCCAGACTAGGATTTTCAACACCTAACCCTCCAGGTTAGGATTTTCCATCACCTAGCCCTCCAGACTAGGATTTTCCATTCCATGCCTGATCCCCGATCAGGACTTAATCATAATCAACATGATCAACCTAAACTAAAATCGATGTCAACACCAAAACAACAATCAGGGCCAGACTGCATCAACAATCTCCCCCTTTTTGTTGTTTGACAATCCGATTTTAAGTTTAGGGATCTCAATCAATATATCAACTTTAGAGTCATAGGGGAATCCAGATCCTCCCCCTACAACATGGTCATTCTAAACTTAACCAATCCACACTCTCCCCCTTTGTCGAACACCGAAAAGGAGCTAGAGGGGCTGTTAAGTTTAAACAAACTCCCCCTCAACCCTAGGGGTATCCCAAATCAACAAAGATGTGATAGTTTGTGGATTAATCATACGACCGCATGTGAAAAGGTATCACAAGACATAGCAAGCACATGCATCATATGCGTATGAAGTATCAGATCACAGAACATGCCATAATAGTCATAAGTATCAAGTAAACATGGCAGTGTAAGCATGAACATGCAATTGAACAATCATGCAGATCATAGTCATATAAACAACATGGCATCAACAATAGACATACTAGCTCAAATGTCAGATAAGCATGTGATAAAAACATAGTCATGGCATAACATGTAGTATCATAAATAGTAGTCATCATAGTATCATCAAACAGCAACATCTTAAGCAAGATAGAACAAAAAGGTCAGGATGTACACATCCGTCAAAAACAACAAACATGAACATAGAGCGGTCAATCGTCAGCTGGATCATCGTCCGAATCATCAATGTAGATGATATCTCCTGGTGAAGGGCCACTGGGAGATGCACCATCTGGAAATGTATGATGATACCATTCTTTATACCATCTGTCCTGGAAGGAGTGCATCTCAGAGACATCAGAGGCTAAAACATCGAGACGGTGATCAAAAGTCTGAAACTCTGAGCGGACCTCCTGTCGCCAGAGCTCAGAGATATGCAATTCGTGCTCTAACTTCCGCTCTATCTCCGCTACTTGCCAGCGTAGATCAGGAGCCCACTCATCATAATCGGCAGTAGTAGCTGGCGCCCCCTGGTCACGGGCTGCTCTCGGTAGCTCCCCTGCATGTCTGCGAGCCTTCCACCTTAGCCCCTGAGTCCCGAGAACAATGCCGGACTGAGCAAGCATGCGACGATCCAGACGGCAGTCCTGTCGGGTCATGGGCACAATACGGCCCTGTGAAACATCGATGCCAACCAACACCAGCCAGGCTGTGATGATGTGGCCGAATGACATATAGACCGACTGGGATGAAGGCATACTGTGTACGATGATAGAGAAGTAAACTGAAGCCACTGGGTCAAAATCTAGCTGTTGATGCAACCCGTAAAGCATCAAGCAGTGGAACGGTCGAATCGCATCGAGATGTTTCGAGGTAGTGGGAAGGAGACAATTGGTGATAATTTTAAACAACACATAGTCAACAGGGGAAAGTCGAAGAGCAGGGAAAGTGGGAAAGGCCCGTGTGCGCTTACCAGAACCCTCTGGCCTGGGATGACCTAGAAAGTACTCGTAGATGGAATTGGGAGTCACTCCATCGAAAGGAACTGGAAGGGGAGTAGGAGGAAAAGGGTAGAGGAAGAAATCATTGTTTGACCTGCGACACCCGAGAAAATCAGTGAAAATAGATCGATTGAAATCGAGATCGATACCAGCAACACGGGTTTTCCATCCCGTGCCCTCTCCACTCACCATGTTATTATAGAACTCAGAAACCAAATCAAGGTTGATCGGTCCTTCAAAGTGCAATATGGGTTGAAGATTATAAAATTCAATACATTGTCGGATTGTTGGACAGTGCTCATAGATAAAAGTTGGGTCTATAGTTCGACACGGCATGAGTTTAAAATTGTGCCATTGGAAATTGAGAGCAAGACCGATACTCTGAAATCGAGTATGTGGGGGAGATGGAGGCCTCGGAGGAGGTGTAGATGACAAAGGATTTTTCCCCCTTGAACTGCCCTCTAGAACCTCCTTTCCCTTAGCAGATTTTCTAAAGAGTTGAATGGATCATACACACCAGAATTCAAATCATAGGATAAGATTGATCATATATAAGATGAGACCCAATCAAAAGATAGATATGAAACAAGGAGAAATTTGATGAAAAGTGGGGTTACGACAAAATATAGGGGTCACGGCGAGGATCAAGACACCACAGCAAGAACAAGAACAAAAATCATAATATGATTAGCTTCACAAACAAGGTTTTATGAACTGATTGTCAAGAAAATCAAAACGAACAACTTACTTAGGTGCCATTGAGAAGATTCTTGGATCGAAAGAACTCGTAGGGAGGAGCTCGGCGCAAGAGAAAATCGCAGACTGTCTCTGCGAGAGAGGAACGCGCGCGAGGCTGGAGAAAAACTTCACACTCACGCTCACGCGAGGAAGAGAAGCACTCAGGAGGGTCTTCTCGCACAAGCAAGTCGCGCAGATGAGGAGTTTCGGCGCTAGGGTTCGGCGCTGAAGAAGGTTTTGCGAAGTTAATTGGTTGGTGGATCGGTCCACCAACCAGAATTTAATGCGGTTGATTGGATCACCGTTTGATCTGATCGCGTCCAGACCAATCAGGATACATCCTGATCGGACTGGCCTGGTCCTGATCGGTCGGATGACCGATCAGACGCGCGCCTGATCGGTCGGGTGACCGATCAGGATACGATCAGTAGGGTCCGGAGAGAAACCTCTGAGCTCCCTGATCGGTCTGTGGACCGATCCCCACAGGGTGCCAGATCGGTCCGGAGACCGATCCAGGCTGGCTCAGTACACTTAGTCAGATTTCGGGAGATCACGGCTTGCCTCGCAGATCGGTCTGTGGACGAACACCACAGGAAGGGGTCAGATCGGTCTAGGGACCGATCAGCCCGATGCCTGATCGGTCCGGTGACCGATCAGGGTTCCTGATACGAACTGAAATGTTCAGTTTCAGAACTTCTGAAATTTTCAAAAGAAATCTGATGAACTTTGTCGAACTTAGACATGATTTTCAGACTAAAATTGATCCCTGAACAAGAATCAAAAGTCCTTATAGGTTCAACAAACACTTTGACCCATCTTAATGGAGTCAAACTCAACCATCAATCAATCAAGCAAATTCAAACAAGTTTTTACTCCAACTTCAAGTTTCCAATCAAGTTGCCTTGATTGGAATGTCCAAGTATGATCATGGAGCCATATACACATATGTTATGCAATGGTTTTCCCATACTTGGTCACCACCGTGATTATTATCTCGTTAACTTAATTCCTCAAGGGATGCAATGACATTTTGAGAAATTGAGTTAAACCTAACATCTTACCCCATATCTAGCAAACAAAAACGTTTTGTTAAACCTTATAGTTTGTGTGAGATGTTCCCAAAGTTACCCAATTATTCCCTAACAATTTGAAATAATCATGAAGGGTTTTGAATACAATTTGAGGATCATGAAGCGCGACACATTCCCAATTCCCGTCTTAGGAAACTAAATTCACTCTCGGGAAGTGGTTTAGTGAAAATGTCAGCTAGGTTTGACTTTGACTCTACATGTGAGAGTATGATGTTCCCCCTAGCTACATGATCTCTAATGAAGTGGTGTCTTACCTCAATATGTTTTGTCCTAGAATGATGGACCGGATTCTTGGTTAAGTTAATTGTGCTAATGTTATCACATAACACTTGCACACCCTTGTAACTCAATCCATAGTCCTCTAAGGTGTGGATCATCCACAACAATTGTGATATACTCTCTCCCATGGCGATATATTCTGCCTCGGTAGTGGAAAGAGCAACACAATGTTGCTTCCGACTCGACCAACTTACTAAGGACGATCCTATGAATTGGCAGCCCCCACTAGTGCTTTTTCGGTCCAACTTACATCCAGCGTAGTCGGAATCCGTATAGCCCATCAAATCAAAAGATTCGGTACGGGGATACCAAAGACCTACACCAATTGTGCCCTTGAGATATCTCAAAATTCGCTTAACAGCAATTAGGTGAGATTCCTTGGCACAGACTTGATACCTAGCGCACATACCTACAGCAAATAGTATATCTGGTCGGCTGGCTGTGAGGTATAGCAAACTACCTATCATGCTTCGATATTGAGTTAGATCAACAGGTTTACCACTCTCATCTTTGTCTAATTTTGTGTTTGTAGCCATGGGAGTGGTTACCTCTTTCGAATCACTCATATTGAATTTTCGAAGCATTTCATGTGTATACTTTGATTGGTGCACATGGATACCATCGCGAGTTTGCTTGATTTCAAGTCCAAGGAAGAAAGTCAACTCTCCCACTAGACTCATTTCAAACTCACTCTCCATGTGTCCGATAAATTCACGTAAATAGCCCTTGTTGTTTGAGCCACAAATTATGTCATCGACATATACTTGGGCTACAAATATATTGACACCATCTCTTCGTAGAAACAGTGTAGGGTCTATTTGACCTCTAACAAAGCCCTTTTCAATCAAGAATGTCGACAACCGCTCATACCAAGCCCGGGGTGCTTGTTTAAGGCCATAGAGTGCCTTCTTGAGCTTGTACACGTGGTTTGGATATTCGGTACTCTCAAACCCTGGAGGTTGTTCTACATAGACTTCTTCCCTAATCAAACCATTTAGGAAGGTCGATTTGACGTCCATTTGAAATAATTTGAAGCCTCGATGTGCTGCAAATGCAAGCATCAATCAGATGGACTCTAATCGTGCCACGGGAGCATAAGTCTCATCATAATCAAGACCTTCAACTTGACTGTAGCCCTTGGCTACCAAGCGTGCCTTGTTTCTAATGATTTCTCCCTTGTGGTTTAATTTGTTTTTGAAGACCCATTTAGTTCCAATAATGGTGGTCTTCTTAGGCCTAGGGACTAAGTCCCAAACCTGACTCCTCTCAAATTGACCTAGTTCATCTTGCATCGCGATAATCCAATCGGGATCATTTAATGCTTCATCAATTTTTCTAGGTTCAATTTCGGAAATTAGAGCAACTTCATTAGCCTCATTCCGGAAGAATGATCTAGTCCTAACCCCTTGATGGATGTCTCCAACGATTTGGTCTTGGGGATGACTAGAGGCTAGTCTCGTTTGCCTTGGTGTTGGTGGTGCTTCTTGAATGGGTTCACTAGACACAAGTTCAACCTCAGGATCCAGCTGATCAGTGGGTTGTCTAGGTTCACCGTCATCAGACTCATCACCATCAACAACACTTGGAATTTCATCCAAACTAAGTCCCCTTAGTTCGAGTTGAACTCCTTCTACATTTTCTGACTGGTCAATTGATTTCGGAATTTCTTCAAAAACCACATCAGAAGACTCTTCAACTAATCTAGACTTCTTGTTATAGACTCGGTAGGCTTTGCTAACGAGGGAGTACCCGACTAGTATCCCTTCATCAGCCTTTGCCGTGAACTTTCCAAGGTGATCCTTGGTGTTTAGGATGAACACTTTACAACCAAACACCCTAAGATGTTTAACCGTAGGTGGTTTCCCAAACCAAAGTTCATGGGGAGTCTTTCCTAAAAACCTATGAATCAGGACTCTGTTTTGCACATAGCAAGCTGTATTTACAGCTTCGGCCCATAAGTAACTCGGGAGTGAGTACTCATTAAGCATGCTTCGTGCAGCCTCTTGAAGAGCACGGTTCTTCCTCTCTACAACACCATTTTGTTGTGGTGTTCTAGGAGTAGAGAACTCATGCCTATAACCCTTATCTTGACAAAATTCTAGAAACCTTTGGTTTTGAAATTCACCTCCATGATCACTTCTTATTGTCTTAATTGTTAATGATTTCTCATTTTCAATTCTTCTACAAAAAGAAATGAAAATATCTAAGGTTTGATCCTTATGTTTTAAAAAGTAAGTCCAAGTATATCTAGTAAAATCATCAATGATAACCAAGCAATATCTACTTCCATTTAATGATATGATGGTACTACAATCAAATAGATCCATGTGAATTAAATCTAAAGCATTGGAAGTACTTACAGTGCTTTTACCTTTATGTGCAGATTTTGTTTGCTTACCCATTTGACACGCATCACATAATTTATCTTTTCCATACTTGATGCTTGGTAAGCCTCGAACTAGTCCCTTGTTGGCCAGCTTCCGGATGTTCTTCATGTTCACATGTGCTAGTCTCCGGTGCCAAAGAGTGGACTCTTCTTCTTTTGACATGAAACACTTAGCAAAAGCATTAGTAGCACTTTTAAATGAAACTTGATAAATATTGTCTACTCTTGCTCCTACTAGTACCGTGTCCAAGGTGTCATTTTGTCTAACTAGACATTGACTTGGTTGGAAGTCAATTGTGTAACCCGTGTCACACAATTGACTGACACTTAGGAGATTAAACTTCATCCCCTTGACTAGAAGGACATTTGAGATTCTAAGACATTCGGATATTTGAATGTCTCCTATTCCTATGACCTTAAGGCTACCATTGTTACCAAATGATACATTACCTCTACTCTTCTTGTGAAATGTGGTAAACAATGATCTATCCCCGGTCATGTGTTTGGAGCATCCACTATCAACGAACCAAGTTGATAGATGCTCCCCCTCAATCATAACCTACACAATTCGAAAAATAGAAGTCTTAGGTACCCAAACCTTGGGACCTAAAGCATCAACTAAACATGACTTAGGCACCCATGCCTTGACAACTTTCTTTTGGATTTTGGGTGTCCTAGATTGTCTCATGTCAGTCCTAGACATGAGAGATACAAAAGAGGGTTCCTTAGGGCGGTACCCAATACCGGCCCTATTGTAAACCGCTCTTTGGGCATTTAAAATCATATCTAAGGTCTTAGAGCTATTTGAGAATTTCCCAAGAATATTCTTGAGCTTCTCAACTTCACTCTTCAATGATTGGTTTTCCTCCACTAACTCATTATCATGCAAATCACTGATTTCCTCAACCTTAGAGGATTTCAAGCTTACAATCTCATGTTTCAAAGATTTAATTTCATCTTCTAGTAATTCAACATGCAAGTCATCAATGTTATCATCCCTAGAAGCTTTCAATTGATCAATCTCTAATTGCAATGCTTTAACTTTGTTTTGGATTTCTTGAGCATACTAGTTAAACATGCAATTGCTCTATAACATTTTTCAAGCTCGGGAGAAGTTACCTCTTCATCATCCGAAGATGATGAAGCCGCGTTTGAGAAGCTTGAAGATTCTTCACTGCTCTCCTCTCCAAGAGCCATGAGAGCCACTTGCCTTGTGCTCTTCTCCTCCTTCTCATCATCGGATGAACTAGAAGATGACTCATCCCAAGAAGCCTTCAAAGCTTTCTTCTTCTTCTTGGATTTCTCTTCTTTTCTTTTAGGTTTCTCCTCCTTCTTAAGCTTCGGACATTCATTCTTGAAATGCCCTTTCCTACCACACTCAAAGCAAGATGCATTATTCTTATCAAGCTTGAATTCACTAGTGTTACCTCTCCTTTTGAAACGTCGGTCTCTTCGCATCATCCTCCGCACGAAGTTCGCCATTTCGGATGAAGAGGAGCCACTGCCATCTTCCTCCGAGTTTGACTCGGATCCGGAAGAAGATGAAGATGATGAGACCTCCTTCTCCTTCTTCTTCTCCTTCCTCTTCTTAGTGACTCGATCCCCTGCAACTAAGGCAATCCCCTTCTCCTTGGGGCCTTTGTTAGCCATTTCATGCAATTCCATCTCACAAAATAAATCATCTAATTTTACAATAGATAAATCCTTGGATACTTTGTAGGCATCCACCATGGATGACCACAAAGCATTCCTCGGAAATGCTTTCAAGACATACCTTACAAGGTCGCGATTCTCGACCTTTTCATCAATTGAATGAAGTCCATTAAGGACTTCCTTGAACCGGCTATGGAGCTCACTTACCGACTCATTCTCCTTCATGGAGAGATTTTGGAGTTGATTGAGGAACAAGTCCCTCTTTGCAATCCTAGAGTCCCGGGTGCCTTCATGGAGCTCAATGAGTTTGTTCCACAAGTCTTTTGCACTTGTGAAAGGACCAACCTTGATGAGTTGGTCTTTGTTCATGCCACATTGTAGAGTGACAACCGCCTTCGCGTCGGCTTCACTCTTCCTTGTTTGTTCGGCAGTCCACCTCCATGACTCAAGTTCTTTGCCTTCATCATCCTTAGGAGGGATGAATCCCTCCTTCACTGCGAACCACGTATGGATATCCATCTTCAAATAGTATTCCATTTTTGATCTCCAATATTGGAAGTCGGCGCCATCAAAGAATGGAGGTCGGGTGGTGGAGAATCCTTCTCTCAAAGCCATCTTGTTGAGAACTCTCGGTTGTTAAGCCGTAAACAGAGCACCTTGCTCTGATACCACTTGTTGGGAACGAGATGGCTAGAGAGGGGGGGTGAATATAGCCAATCACTTCTTCTTTGAAGAGTTATCAAATTTCTGCACTTGAAGTTATTAATAGCACAGCGGAAGTATGAAAACAAAACTTGCAGAAACTTAAACCAAAACCTAACTAGCAAGATTAGCAAGATCGCTAACAAGGAGATTTTACAAGGTTCGGGGATAACTTGCCCCTACTCCTTGGCGTGCCCTTAAGGTGGGCGATCCCTTGATCGTCGGCAGATCAAGCCCCGGTAATCACCGGATATGAAGCAACCTCCTTCTCGGTGGAGAAACCTCTCCACAGTATGTTTCAAATAAGGATATAGTTTAAGCACAAAGAAACAACAAGAAAGATCTTACTCAAACACTTAGCAAGGACAAAAACACAACAAGCTTCCCTGAGCTCCACCCAGTGGCGATCTCACGCAAGAACCCTTCTCCGTGTCTTCCCACTGTCGGACTCCAAGCCTCTTGTCTTCTCCTTCAAGTGCTCAAGTATGATGATTGCTCCTCAATAGCTTGCTCAGAATGATTGAAGAACTCTAGAACAGCAAGCTTGTAACGCAGGAACTTAGAAGCACAAAAAACTCAAGAACTACCGAACACAACTTCTCTCGTTCCTTTTTGTTTCTCCGCCAAGCGACAGATGATCTCATCTCCAGCAGCCTACAGCTGCCTCACTGCCAACGCGCCAGCTACACTGAACCCTAACTGAACTTTCTGAGCTCCCTCAGCCAAGCCTCAGTCAGCAGCTTCAGTCCTGCATCCAGCCGTTGCAACCTGTGTGGAGAAAGGGACAAACCTGCTCCAAGGAAAGCTCTCTTTGACTTCTCCTTGAGTGTTTGAATCCTCCCCTGTCACCTGAAACTTAATCAGAGCATTAGAGCAGCAAATCAAACAGCATATCAAATATCAGAAGCAAACATCAGCAAATCGGATACGATCAGACGCTCTGACCACGTCTGACAGTGAAATTTGAATTAAAGTGATCGGTCACCGGACCGATCCAGAGTGTGTGGATAGGTCACCAGACCGATCCACTGCCTCGCTGGGATTCCCAGCTCTCGCAGCTATACACGCCTGATCGGTCACCAGACCGATCAGGGTGAAGCCTGATCGGTCACCAGACCGATCAGAATGAATCCTGATCGGTCACCCAGACCGATCAGGGCAGATGAACAGTGATTTTTTAATCAGATCCAAGATCCCTGATCGGTCACCGGACCGATCCAGGACTTTGATCAGCAAGGGAACTCACTCACCGTTTGCTCCCTGATCGGTCACCAGACCGATCAGGAGCAAGACAGCAAGGAAGCAGCCTGCTCCCTGATCGGTCACCGGTCCGATCAGGAGCCACCCAGTAGATTCCCAATCTCACTGTGCGCTCCCTGATCGGTCACCAGTCCGATCAGACATAGCTGGATCGGTCACCAGACCGATCCACTCAGGAGCAGCGTGCCAATGTCCCTGATCGGTCACCAGACCGATCCAGAGACTCAACCCTAGCCCTCCAAGCTAGGAATTCATCCACCTTAGCCCTCCAAGCTAAGGATTTTTCCATCTAACTCTCCAAGTTGGGAATTTGCACCTAACCCTCCAAGTTAGGACTTTTCACCTAGCCCTCCAAGCTAGGACTTTTCACCTAGCCCTCCAAGCTAGGACTTTTCACCCAACTCTTCCGAGTTAGAACATCATCCAACCTAGCCCTCCAAGCTAGGCACCTGACCCTCCAAGCCAGGACTTTTTCACCTAATTCTCCAGGATGGGAATTTGCACCTAACCCTCCAAGTTAGGACTTTTCACCTAGCCCTCCAAGCTAGGACTTTTCACCCAACCTTTCCGAATTAGGACTTTTCCAACACCTAGCCTCCCAGACTAGGACTTTTCCAAACACCTAGCCTCCCAGACTAGGATTTTCAACACCTAACCCTCCAGGTTAGGATTTTCCATCACCTAGCCCTCCAGACTAGGATTTTCCATTCCATGCCTGATCCCCGATCAGGACTTAATCATAATCAACATGATCAACCTAAACTAAAATCGATGTCAACACCAAAACAACAATCAGGGCCAGACTGCATCAACATACTCATCTACTTACAATCCTGGTTGGAGAGATCATCTAAATCTGAAGTATGACAACTCTTTTTACCAACAAAACCCATCACAACAACCCTATCAACAACCTCAACTGAATTTCCAGCAAAATCAGCAAGGGCAGCCATAATTTCAGCCATTTCAGCAACCATTTCAGCAATTCCAGCAACCTTTTCAAGGAAATCACCAAGGTTTTCAAGGGAATCTGAATTTTCAGCAACAATATCAACCATCACAGCAACAATTCCAACCATCTCAGCAAGGTTTTCAGCCCTTCAACCAAAACTTTCAGCCCCCAATTCAGAATTTCCAGCCCACTCAATTTCAGCCTTCACCACAACAATTTCCACTTCAAAACCAGAATTTTCAGGGCTATAATTCTCAGCAAGTTCAGCCAAGTTTCCAGCCCAATTATCAACCATTTCAGCAGCCATTTTAATCCTACAATCAGCCCCAACAGCCCCAATTCCAGAATTCACAGCAGGGTAACAATTTTCAGAAGCCTACCTCATCATTTCAAGGCCAACCGAAGACTTACTCTAATCAAGGAGGCTATGGAGGCTCTAGTGGGGTGAATGCTCAACAACAGAGGCTAGAGGAAATGTTACAACAGCTCTTGCAACAACAAGGCCAACAGAAAAATGATTCCACCTTACAAAACATCGAGAGACAAATTGGACAATTGGCTAGTGGGATGAACCAAATATAAGCCCAAGGATCAAGCCAACTACCTTCTCAAGCTACTCCAAATCCAAAGAGGAACGTTAGTGCTATTACTTTGAGGAGTGGGAAGGTGGCTTCAACTCCAAATTATCTAAGGGCTGAAATTTCTGAAAACCGAACAGCAGCTGTATTTCCAGCCCCAAACAGCCCTGAAACGTTTCCAAACTCAATTGGTTTCACCCCTAGTTCGAGCTTAACTCCTTCATTAAGTAATCTTGTGGTTTTGGTGGAGAATGAAGGAGAAATTAGTGGAAAAGGGGAGTTTACAGTAGCTACTTCAGTGGGGAAATCAATTCAAAATTCAACCCCAAAGATTTTGGCTCAAGAGGAAGAATTGAGGGTTCCTTTTCCCTTTCCCCAACGCAAAACTCAAGCCAAAAAGCAAGTGGAGGAGGAGAAAGCTAAGGAATACAATGAGCTTATGAAGTTGTTCAGTAAGGTGGAGATTAATGTACCCTTGTTGACCATGATAAAACAGATTCCTAAGTATGCCAAATTCATCAAAGATTTATGTGTTCACAAGAAGAAGTTGAAGGAGAATGAGTTGGTTAGCTTAGGGAAGAGTGTCTCAGCACTTATCCACTCCATCCCTCAAAAATATGAAGACCCAGGAGTTTTTACTGTATCTTGTGAGATAAGGAGGACTATGTTTCACGATGCCATGTTAGACTTGGGAGCCTCCATTAATGTAATGCCCAGATCAGTCTTCTAGATGCTTGGTATTGGTCCTCTGCAGCCCACTGGAGTGGTGATTCAGTTAGCAGACAGAAGTCAGACCCATCCAGCAGGAATTATTGAAGATGTGTTGGTAAAAGTGAAGGAGCTGATTTTCCCTGCAGATTTCTACATTTTGGACATGGAGGGAGACTACCTTGCACACAGATCTCCACTCATCCTTGGGAGGCCATTTCTGAAGACTGCGAGGATAAAAATTGATGTTTATGCTGGTACATTGTCCATGGAAGTAGGGGACACAGTAGTCCAGTTCAGTATTTTCGATGCATGAAGTACCCTAGAGAAGATCACTCTATTATGAGCATTGATATTCTGGATGGATTGGTTGATACAGATTCAGTTGCTGAGGGAGCTCCACTTGTTATTTCCAGAGGAGAGGTCAGTTCAGAGGAGGCCGAGGAGACACTATCTGTTGAGGAGTATGATTCAGAGGGTATGTCAGATTCACTTCCAGCTGGAGAGGATTTTCTAGGTGTAGGGGATTGCACAGAGCCCCAAGAATCACCTATTTCTATTGAGATTTCAGAAGATTCAGAGTACAGGTGTGATAGTGTAGGGGATTGCACAGAGCCCCAAGGATCACTCATACCTACTGAGCAGGCCCAGATTGAGCTCAAGCCTTTGCCAGATCATTTAAGATATGCTTATCTAGGAGACGAGCAGACTTTTCCTGTCATTATTGCACAATACCTAGATTAGAGCAAGAAGAGAAATTACTGCAAGTCCTGAGGCAGCACAAAAAAGCCATTGGGTGGACCTTAGCAGATATACCAGGTATTAGTCCAGCTATTTACATGCACAGGATATTTTTGGAAGAGAATGTCAAACCAGTGACGCAGCCACAGAGGAGACTTAATCCACTCATTTTGGATGTTGTAAAGAAAGAGGTGACTCGACTATTATAGGCAGGTATCATTTACCCTATTTCTGATAGCCAGTGGGTTAGTCCCATCCATGTGGTGCCCAAGAAATCTGGAGTTACAGTGGTGGAAAATGAAAGCAACGAGCTAGTGCCCACCAGAGTTAAAAATTTATGGAGAGTATGCATTGACTACAGGAAGCTAAACAAAGTCACGAGGAAAGATCACTTCCCCTTGCCCTTTATTGATTAGATGCTTGAGAGGTTGGCAAGGAAGTCCCATTACTGCTTCTTGGATGGGTACTCAGGATATTTCCAGATTTGCATAGACCTAGAGGATCAAGAGAAGACTACCTTCACTTGTCCTTTCGGCACATTTGCCTACAGACGGATGCCATTTGGACTCTGTAACGCTCCAGGAACGTTCCAGCGGTGCATGGTAAGTATATTTGGTGAGTTATTAGAGCATTGTATGGAGATTTTCATGGATGATTTTTCTGTTTTTGGCACGTCATTTAATTCACGTTTAGATAACTTGTCTAGGGTTTTACACAGATGCATTGAGACTAACCTTGTACTTAATTTTGAAAAATGCCACTTTATGGTAGAACATGGAATTGTACAAGGACATATAGTCTCTAGGAGAGGTATTGAGGTAGATCCTGCAAAAATTAGTGTTATATCTGCTTTATATTACCCCGTATGCGTACGGGATGTTCGTGCTTTTCTTGGACATGCAGGATTCTACCGCAGATTCATTAGAGATTTCAGCGATATTGCTCGGCCCTTGATAAGACTGTTACAAAAAGATGTTAATTTTTGTTTTGATGATAAGTGCAAAGAAGCTTTTCACAGATTAAGGGAGACTCTTACCTCAGCTCCTATTATTCGACCCCCTGATTGGAATTTGCCCTTTGAACTAATGTGTGATGCATCTAAATTTGCAGTGGGAGCTGTTCTTGCTCAGAGGGTGGATGGAGCACCTCATGACATATGCTATGCCTCCAAGACCCTAGATGCCACCCAAGCAAACTACACCACCACTGAAAAGGAGCTTCTTGCCATTGTTTTTACTTTAGATCGATTTAGATCTTATCTGTTGTGCTCACATGTCATTATTTTTTCTGATCATGCAGCTCTGAAATACCTTTTGAAAAAGCCAGATGCTAAGCCTAGATTAATCAGATGGATGCTCCTGCTCCAAGAATTTGACTTGGAAATCAGAGATAGAAGTGGCAAAGAGAATTTGGTTGCAGACCACTTGAGCAGAATTGAGAGAGATGGATCTCCTACCACTATTGATGATGACTTTAGAGACGAACATCTTCTTGCGATACATGGAGAGTCGCCTTGGTATGCAGACCTTGTTAACTTTTTAGTAGCTCATGTCTTTCCTACACAATTTTCTAAGACTCACAAAGATAAACTCAAAAGCGATGCTAAATTCTACGTGTGGGATGATCCTTATTTATGGAAGTTTTGTAATGATCAAATAATTAGGGGATGCGTACCCGACCATGAGTTTTCTTCTGTCCTTATATTTTGCCATTCATCAACCTGTGGGGGGCATTTTGGACCCCAAAGAACAACTAGGAAGGTGTTAGAATGTGGATTGTATTGACCCACCCTATTTCATGATGCATATATGTTTTATAAGAATTGTGATAGATGTCAGAGAACTGGGAACGTAGGAGCTAGAAATGAGATGCCCCAACACACTATACTTTTCTGTGAGATTTTTGATGTATGGGGAATAGATTTTATGGGACCTTTTCCTGTATCCTGTGGATACTTGTACATTTTGCTTGCTGTAGATTATGTTTCTAAATGGGTGGAGGTCATTCCCTCCAGGACTGATGACTCTTGTGTTGTTGTTAGCTTTGTCAGGCCACATATTTTCTGCAGGTTTGGAATTCCAAGGGCTATAATAAGTGACCAAGGATCTCATTTTTGCAACAAACACATGAAGGCTCTACTTAGCAAGTATGGGGTTAAGCACAAAGTTTCTACTTCCTACCATCCCCAAACAAATGGACAGGCCGAAATTTCTAACAGAGAGATCAAATCAATTTTGGAAAAAACCGTTAGGCCCAATAGGAATGATTGGAGCAAGAGGCTTGATGATGCACTATGTGTTGGGACCGAGTGCATGTTGACATGGATGCGGGTTCGTAATTTTAAAATTTATTACGTGCAGCGGAAGATTTAGCATAAATAATTTTCCAAATTATTTAACCACACATCTAAGCATGCAACCTTATATTGTGTAGACATGATCATATATTAAAATTTTGCAGAAAGTAAACTAATTTACTTAATACCTCGCGTAACTCGAAGGAAGGGACGAGATCCAACCGTGAGCGTCCCTTGGAAGCTCCGCCTCTATTCGTGTCCACGCCGAGTTTTCTTCGGGATGACTTCGCAAAGCCACGAGTTTCGTGCCGACAAGAACTACTAGATTCTCCAAAGGCACGACAAGAATACCAAGAGAGAGATGGGAAGACTAACTACCAAACGAAGAACGGAATCAAGATTCCGGGAGGAAGGAAGGAGTTGCGCCCGCTTCTTCTTCTTCTTCGGCAGTTGCTTGGTGGATGAAGCTCACGACAACAAAGGGGTCCTCCTTTTAGGGCCGGCGGCACTAGAGGAGGGAGAGGGAGAGAAGGAGAGAGAGAGAGGGCTTATTTCTAGATCTCTTAGATTAATTTCCAAGCATTGCCTTGGTTCCTTTATATAGTAGCCTCTCAATCGCCAAGTCTCCTTTTTATGGAATAAATTTTCATAAGAAATTTATCATATAAATTTTTCTATGAATTATTCCATCATGCCAAGTTTTTATCATAATTTAATTTACAATAAAAACAACCATGTCTCCCTTTTTATTATGGAATAAATTTTCACAAGAAATTTATTATATAAATTTTTCTTATCATGGAAAAATCAATTCATAATTGATTTTATAAAATAAAATAAACTATCCAAAGTTTATTTTAAGTTCCATGAAAATAATAAACCAAACTTTGGTTTATAAAAATTTATATATATTATCTATAATTTTATAAAACAAACCACGCTCGGTTTATTTTATAATTTGAACCAAACAATTTGGTTCTCCCCTTTTAATGTGGCCGGCCAAACAAAGATGGTGGAGACCCTCTTTGGCCGGCCAAACCCAAGCCTATACCATACGAATTAAACTCATTTAATTCGTCCAATAAGTCTTCAAAAGACTTAGCCATTTTATGCTTCCGATGCGTCTCTGAAAAATTCAGATTCGACTTATCTCTCTTGATCGAAAAATCTAATTTTCAACTCGTTTTAAATCCCTCGGATTACTCGTAGTGCGTGTGACTAAATAGGCTTTCGATTTATGTTGGTCGTCTATAATTAACCAATTATAGAACGATCATGAGTGACACCTAGTAGTACATCATGATCCCCAATTAATCGAAAGATCAACGGTTGACCTCAGAAATTATTCTGAAACCCTTCAGCAGCTATAATGAATCGTGCCCCATTCCCTTCACCATCTTATACCCACTTGGTTCAGGACACGGTCTATGTGTGTCAGTCCCCACTAGGCTGACTATGTCACACTTAGCCCAAGCAATGTTTTTCTCGTCCTACGGATTCTAGTTACTCTCATGTTTGTGAGAGATTCATACTCTGAACATGTGATGCTCTGGCCAGAGGCTTCGAGTAACAATCCGACGATAGGCCTTGGGTATACATCTCCTCGCAAGGAGTGGTGAATCCTTTGTAGGCTGTTCAAACATCTTCGGGCACTTCGGCTTATACCCAACCATCCTGAGTCCACACCTCCTTAGAGATGCTTGCTTAAGATGTCAAAGTATAAGTCTCCATGACCAAGATGACTTGAACACCGCAAGTCAAAGGAACATCGCACTTAAGCTGCAGTAAGAACTTCATTGACATATCTATATGTAGATTACCATATGAAGTTTTACAGCCAGTCACTCCAATGAACTAGTTCCCTTAACTAGCATTCATGTTTATCTCCGGACATCCCAATGTCTCCAGCCAGTGAGAATCAGCTGATTAGAGAATAACCCATGCTAGTCTCAGCAGAATTGATAGTGTCCGTATTTATCAATTCATCGACTAGGGACAATTTCAATACTTCACAATTGCACATGTAGAGATAATCACTAGTTGTGAATTCATCACAAATTCTCTCATGCTATGAATTGTATTGCGGACATTCAGTAAATGAGTTTAAGATTTTAATCAAATACACAAATATGTATACTCAAATAGTGAATATTCATTTATTAAAATAAATGATTACATGCATAAGGCGATTGCCTTAGGACACTTCTCTCACAATATTAACACTATGGGCCTATAGAACGACATACAAGACCCTCATTGGGATGTCTCCCTACAGACTAGTATATGGAAAAGCTTGCCATCTACCCGTGGAAACAGAGCATAAAGCATATTGGGCGGTGAAGGCTTGCAACTTTGATGTTACTAAGGTGGGAGAAGAAAGAAAGCTTCAACTCCAAGAACTTAAGGAAATAAGACTAGAAGCATTTGAGAACTCAAGGATCTACAAGGAAAAGACTAAGATTTTTCATGACAAGCACATATTGAAGAAAGAATTCCAAATTGGCGACAAGGTTTTATTGTACAAGTCAATGCTCAAATTGATTAAGGTTAAGTTGAGGTCGAGATGGGAAGGGCCATTTGTTGTGACTAACATTTTCCCTTATGGTGTTGTTGAAATCAAGGATGAAGCTAATAATTTTGTTTAGAAAGTCAATGGCCACCGGCTCAAGAAGTACTTTGAAGAATTAAAGGAGCTAGAGGTGGATGGATTGGACATCAAAGACGCTATCTACCCAAATTAAGGGGAGTTTACTTTTCTTGCACTCTGATTTCAGTGTATATATCATTTTCATGTTTTCTAGAAGTAAATCTTTCTTTTTGAAGTGAGTTGTTGATAATAAATGCTTAGGTAGTATAGATTGAATAAATAGCCATTGTAGATACCATGTTAGTTCTTTTGGCACTTTTTCTCAATGAGTAGGAATAAATGTATCCCTCTTGGTTGTCTCCATATCATTTTAGAGTCTCTTGAAAGTAAATTAAATTTGGTTGTTAAAACTTAGGATTTGAGCTTATGGATGAAATTCTTGGATGCTTGAGTACTACTTGATTATGGATTCTCGATTGATGACTTGAGATGAATTATTTCTACCTAGTGAGGATTTAGCCTAATCTTTATGATACACACATGTGATTGTGTTTTAGAACTTGCTTAGGTTCTTGCAAAACCATATTTCTATGATTGGATCACATCTATAGCAGTTAATCACTTTGTCTTTCCTTTTCATATCGATTTTTGCAATAATCATTGTTGATACATACTATATTCTTTTTCCTTTCCCTATTTTTTCTGCTCATAACTATATTTCTCCATGGACTTGGTTGTTTGGAATGGTTCTTGATGTTACTTTGCCCGAGACAAAAGCTCAAGTGTGGGGGAGGTGGCTAGTGTTTTGGAAATATTTTGTATTAAGGATGCAATTTATTCAAATGAAGGAAGGGTGCCAATTCGAGTTGAGTTTTGTATCAAGAAGGAGTTGCAAGAAGTGGCTAGGGAAGTGACCAGTGATGCATTGCAAGTAGAGAAGAAGGGAAAAAAATGAAGAAGAGAAAAATTTCTGTGCTAAGTGGAAAAGAGTGGAAAGAGATCAATTGAAAAATTGAGGGTAGTGTACCAAGAGAGAAGCTGAAAATTCATCCATCAGCTAACATTGCAAGGAAGTGAATGAAAAGAAAAAGAAAAAAACAGAGAGAAAGGAGAAGAAAAGCTGCTGTGAAAGCAGCTAAAAAAATAGAAAACAAAAAAAAAAGAAAAGAAAAGAAGAAGAAAAAAAAGAATAAACATGAAGCATCAGGAGATGGGTGAGAATTCTGAAGTAGAAGTTGTGAACGAGAAGCTATTTGAATGCAAGAATGGGCTATTGATTGAAAGAAGGAAAGTATCTGTAGAAATCAGCTACCAGTTCTGTAATTTCAGCTACTGATCTTCATCTGATCGGTCTCCAGACCGATCAGGAGCAGTCCGTGTTGGTGCAGAATGCACCTAAGTCAAACCTGTGTTTTGATAATGGCAACATAGGTCAAAAGTTAAGCCTTTCTTGTTTTCTAACAAGTTAATCAAGTGTGCAGGAAAAGCCCTAGCGAAGGACTGCTAGGCACTGGCAAAGGAATGCCAGGAAAGAAAGCCCTAGCAAAGGATTGCTAGGCAACTGGCGAAGGACTACCAGTATCAAGCCCTAGCGAAGGACTGCTAGGCTCCAGGCGAAGGACAGCCTGGGACTGAAGCCCTAGCAAAGGACTGCTAGACAACTGGCGAAGGACAGCCAGTATCCAAGCCCTAGCGAAGGAATGCTAGGCTCCGGGCGAAGGACAGCTCGGCATCCAAGCCCTGACAAAGGACCGTCAGGCAAAAGTCCAACCAGAGGAACGGTTGGCATCAGGTAAACTCTCCCGAGAGGAGTAGGTGAGGACGCGTTCCCCGTCGAGGGAACAGTAGGCGTCGGTTCGACCTAGGGCTCCATTTTGGAGACCAAAGTCAGAACCAAGACAGCTAAAGCTGTATAAACTAATAATTAATTGCTGTATTGTGTTTTGGACTAACCCTGGATGCAGGACCGAAGGAACGTGTGTCTACAACTCAGAGAGACTCAAAGGAGTGAGGCAGAAGCTGAGCAGGGCGCCCTGAGTGTCCAGGGCGCCCCAAGGTGAACCAGAACCAAGTGAAGCAAAAAGGGCTTCGGCTGCTTACTGGGCAGGGCGCCCTCAGCAGCCAGGGCGCCCTCAGCAGCCAAGGCGCCTTGGGCCCAGGTCTGCGAAGCTTCATCTTTATCCACAGCCGAGATTTCTGTGCGGAAGAAGTCAGCCAAGGCGCCCTCTGCGACCAGGGCGCCCCTAGAGTCAAACTTATCCCTATTCGGATGGGATAACTGTTGACTGAGCTAAATCCGGATCGGCTGACACGTGGCAGGGCGCCCCCGACGTCCAGGGCGCCCCTAGGTGCTATAAATAGCACCCAACGCCCAAGCCTTGAAACATAACTTCCATTCAACGCCTCAAAGCTCTTCTGCTCTCGCGACTTGCTCCGGAAACCTTCCAACACGAGCCGACGACGTCCTGCTGCTCCGAAAAATTCGATCTACTTCGGACGTCGGTAAAGAAGAGCGTGTTTTGTTTACTGCACTTAATTCTTTTTAATTAAATTATTGTAAACTGTTTTGCGCCTATATAGAATTGTCCAAAGTAAACGGTCAACGACCGTGGGCCTTGGAGTAGGAGTCGACACAGGCTCCGAACCAAGTAAAACCTCCCGTGTTTGCGTTGTGTGTTTTTAACTTCCGCTATGCAATTGCTCTTTACGTAAATCCGAAAATTTACCGATATTCACCCCCCTCTATCAGTTTTCTCGATCCAATAGTCCGTCCGGTCCCCAGTCCGATCAGGAAGTGGCTGACCGGTCTCTAGACCGATCAGAAGGGTTGGCACAGAACAGAACACCAAATTCAGTATTGTTTCTCCTCCAAATCAGCTGATACTTACTCCCCTTGTCTCGGGATTCATTAGAGGCTACCATGAGAAGGCAAAGTGCATTAGGAAGCAATTTTGAGTATCCAAGTCTTCCATTTTTCTTACTTTCCATATTTTCTTATCATGTCATATCTATTGTTCATATCTTTCTTTATCATATCATAGTTCTCTATTTCCTTTATCATGATGCTTTAATATCAAAAATTTCTTGAACTTCTCTTTCAGTCTACTCGTTTCATATTTCCTTAACTTGTTCTAATAAGCCTTTGTAGATGTAGATTCAAGTCAAGAATGATGGTAGAGAGAGTAGATAATAAGCAAGCTTATGGTAGTGCAAGAAACATGTGTTTGAGTGAGCTCCACTTCACCACAAATGTAGAATTTAGGAAGAGAGCCACTAAATATTTCCTTGAGAGGCTTGTTGTGTGTTTAGTTCATCTCAATGAATCATGAAGGATGAAATTTGCTAAGTTGTTGATTTAAGGACAAGTTGCTAGTCCATTGAGCTTACATTTTTGAGAATTGACAACCCTAGGTAATTTCTTTTCAACTGTTTCTAAATATGATTGAGAATAATCTAAGGGGGTCCATATTTAGTTAGCTTGCGCGAGATGCTCAAGTTTAAGTGTGAGGGAGTTGATAACTGCTATTTTGTTGATTGTTTTAGGCTCTAAAATCCATGTTTGATCCATATTTTACATGCTTAATCTTGAATTTACCCTAGGTTCCATGTATTAATTCTATTTTGGGTTTAATTGCAAATCTTTGCAAATTTGAGATGTTTTGATATCTAATTTGAAACTGACTTTTGTAGGTTGAAGGAACATGGACCTAGGTCAAGTTGGGTCAAGGTTGGGTCAGAATCGGGCTCAGATCAAGGAGATCAAGTTTTGGAAGACTGTGGGCCGTCCATTCGGAAGGCAAGTAGATCTGAGCCATCCAGGGTAGATCCGATTGATCCCCCAGCTGAGGAGAAGTAGATTGACATTCAGATTGAGATCTGGGAGTTTAGGGTTTAATCAAAGAAGATCCAACCGTTCGATTAAGCCAGGACAATCTCAGTCGTCCATTGCTAAGTATTTAATAAAAAATCCCTCAAACCTGCTTCGTCGTCGCGTGTCGCAGCAACTGTTCTTCGCATTTTCTTCATCGGATCGCGCGGCCACACCAGAGCAACTCATCTCCAATTCTCGAGTTATAGAAGAAGGATTACGGTGAGGTTCGAAGCCAATCTCGTCGCTGGAGGAGCCAGTTGAGGGTTTCAGCCGAAACTCAGCTTCTTCTCATCCACTACTGTTCGATCGCCGATCTTCATCATCTGGAGTTCTCAAGGCTTTTAGAGGGGTTCTCTGAGGTGCTTGGAGCATTCCTGAATCACATCCGCAACCCGGCTGATCGAGAAGGAGGAGATCGGAGGAGCAATTCAGCGAGAGCATTGTTTGGCGGAGCACTGAACTGGGAAGCTATTTCTCTATCGATTTGTCGAGCGAGGGGGTTCATAGTCGGTTCTCGTGTGACGGCGAGCAAGATATTGGATTGAGGGAGGTTCTGGTGTTAGTTTTGAGTAATTTTCTGTTTCTGAATTCGTAGTTGTCGTAGTTTCCAGCAGCTTTCATCTACTGATCGGTCGTTGTGACCGATCCAGTCATCATCTGATCGGTCTGTCGACCGATCCGACGTGTACCTGATCGGACTGTTGACCGATCAGGCAGGGTTCCGGCACAAATTAGATCTGTTTCTTGCTTTCAATTTGAAATACGTGAACTAAACTTCATTTTTGCTATTTAGCTACAGCTTTGTTGTTTGCCTGAGTTTGATATTAGTTTTTATCCTTAAATTCCATTATTTCATATTGAATTGTTCATTTCCAAGTTGGTTAAGTTTAGTATAGCAATTCCCTAGTTTAACATTGTCTAGCTAAGCATTTCTTTCATTCCAAAGTGAATTTTTATTCCTTGTTGCGAAACAAACCCCTATTTTATTGGAAACTCCAAAACATTTGACGACAAACAAATTCGAGCTTGAATCAAACATCCTAAACTAGTTATTGGAAAAAAAAACATGACTTGAGGCCCCTTTACTACATTTTATTTTGTGGGCTAGGGTTTTCAATCTATAAATTTCTAAATTTGAGTGCTCATCGTGACACCTGTATCGGGCAGCTATCAAAAACGCTGCGTGAGGGAGAAGAAAGCGAGCTGCTTTAAAAACTTGAGACGGCCGACGACGTTGAGCAGTTCGGGGACTCTCTCGCGTCGGGGACTCTCTCGGGGTGATGGAGACGTCGGGAGGGTTAGGGTTTGTTACGGGTTTCGGCGCTTCTTTACTCGCACGGGAAAAAATCTAGAGTTGGCTTCGCAGATGGCTTGATCTGTGCACGTGATTAGCACGTGATTGGCCCTTTTATAATGCAGATGTGGTCCAGGGATTTTAGGACCAGAGGATCCCATCCGGTTCCTTCCCTACTGACTATATCAATATTACTAAAAATAAAAATCTCATATATTTTTTATAATAAAAAAACTTCCAATAACTCTTTCATCCTAGGGATATAATGGAACCAGTTGAAAAAAAACGAAGTAGAGATAAATAAAAAAACTTTTTCACATATTTCTTCATTCAATATTAGAATATACTATACAATAATTGAAAAAAATGAAATAAAATTATTATATTTAAGATCTTTCCTTATTAAAAAATTTTCTTCATGATTAAATTTTTTCTCATATAATAATGAGAAAAAAATTTCCTTACTAAAAGATTTTTTTCGTGATTAAGTTTTCTTAGAATAGAAGTTTCTCATATCAAGAATTCCTGAGATCTTGGAGAATAAATATATCTTTAGCACCCTTTCGCAAATGAAACAGGGAGGCACACACCGTGAGCATGCCTTGAAAAAGAGCAATCAATGCGAGGATAACCCCTTTGTGAAAATGTCAGCAACTTGATTTTTGATAGAAATATACTGAATCAGAAGTGTCTTTCGAGCAATGTGCTCATGAACAGTCAATCTTGATGTGTTTCGTACGCACATGAAAAATTAGATTGTCAGTGAGAAATGTGGTCACACCATAGAATCGACGGTTGTAGTATGGGAACATGGAGCTCACTGAGAAACAACTAGTAGAGCCAGCATAATTCAGTAGTGGCATGCGCCAGGACATAATATTTTGATTCAGTACTGGAGCAAGCAACCACCTACTGCTTCTTAGAATTCCAAGAGATAAAGGTGTTGCCAAGAAAAATACAATAGCCAGTGGTAGATCGACGATCATCAGGGCAGCCTGCCTAATCAACGTCAGAATAAGAAGTCAGACCCAGAGAAGACGAGGGTTGAATAAGGTGTTGGTGCAGAATGCACCCAATTCAAACCTGTGTTTTGATAATGGCAACAGAGGTCAAAAGTTAAGTCTTACTTGTTTTCTAACAAGTTGCTCTAGTGTGCAGGAAAAGTCCTAGCGAAGGACTGCTAGGCACTAGCGAAGGAATGCCAGGGTAAAAAGCCCTAGCGAAGGACTGCTAGGCACTGGCGAAGGAACGCCAGAGTCAAAAGCTCTAGCGAAGGACTGCTAGGCACTGGCGAAGGAACGCCAGAGTCAAAAGCCCTAGCGAAGGACTGCTAGGCGCCAGGCGAAGGACAGCCTGGGACTGAAGCCCTAGCGAAGGAATGCTAGGCACCGGGCAAAGGGCAGCTCGGCATCCAAGACCTGACAAAGGACCGTCAGGCAAAAGTCCAACCAGAGGAACGGTTGGCATCAGGTAAATTCTTCTGAGAGGAGTAAGTGAGGACGCGTTCCCCGTCGAGGGAACAGTAGGCGTCGGTTCGACCTAGGGTTCCATTTTGGAGGCCCAAAGTCAGAACCAAGACAACTAAGGCTGTATAAACTAACCACTTAATGTCTTGTTGTGTTTTGGACTAACCCTGGATGCAGGACCGAAGGAACGAGTGTCTGCAGCTCAGAGAGCCTCAAAGGAGTGAGGCAACAGCTGACATGGGCGCCCGGAGTGTCCCGGGCGCCCCCAAGGTGAACACAAAACACACAAGTAAAAAGCAGCTTCAAACAGTACAACTCCTGGGCGCCCCCTGCGCTGCGGGCGCCCCCTGCGCTGCGGGCGCCCCCAGCATCAACTGTCGAAGCAGCTCTCTTCGAAGCCAGATAACACTTTGACCCGGTCAATCCGGGCACCCCGAGCGCTTCGGGCGCCCCGGTTAAAGCTGATCCCGAAGATAAAGGGATCAGACGCTGACCGAGACTTTGGCGGATCAAAGGCCAAGTGGTGGGCGCCCCCGACGTCCCGGGCGCCCCAGGCCCTATATCAAGGGCCCTCGACCCCAAGCTTCGAACATCAATTCACTCAACGTCTCAAAGCTCTTCTGCTCTCGTGCCTTGCTCCGGAAACCTTCCAACTCGAGCCGACGACGTCCCGCTGCTCCGAAAAAGACGATCTACTCCGGACGTCGGTAAAGAAGAGCGTTCCATTTTTTTTATTATTTACTGCACTTATTTTGTAATCAAATTTTGTAAACTGTTTGCACCGTATATAGAATTGCCCAAAGTAAACGGTCAACGACCGTGGGCCTTGGAGTAGGAGTCGACACAGGCTCCGAACCAAGTAAAATTGACTGTGTCTCTGTGTTGTGATTTTTAATTTCCGCTGCGTACTTGCTCTAAAATTTCCGAAAAACGATTTCCGATATTCACCCCCCTCTATCGGTTTTCTCGATCCAACAAGTGGTATCAGAGCGGGGAAGTTCAAACTTGGTGCAACCACCAGTTTGAAATTTTTTTTTCGGATTTTTATTTATTTTTCTCATTCGAATTTTTTTTCCAAAACAAATTTTTTTAAAATATTTTATTATCCTTATCCCGCACTACTAATCCAAGACCAAGTCTTGGGATATTTTTTTTGTTAGTTTTCTTTTACAGATCAAATGGCCATACAAGAGGGATTCAGCACCGCCAGACCTCCACTTTTCAGTGGAGAAGACTTTTCTTACTGGAAAAGTCGAATGGAGGTCCACCTGAAAACTCAGGTGGATATGTGGATCATCATCCCGTCCGGACTGGAGATACTCAAAAATGCTGATGGACTTCCTCAAAGCTACACAGAGTGGGACACCGCTCTGAAACGAAAAATCGAAGCCGACGCTAAAGCGACTCAGACTCTTCAATGCGGATTGACGAAAGAGGAGCTGAACCGCATGGGCCCCTTCAACAGTGCCAAGGAGCTGTGGGCAAAATTGATCGAGCTGCACGAAGGGACATCAGATACTCGGATCAGTAAGAGGGATCTGCTCCTGAACAAACTCTATACCATCAAGATGGCCGACAAGGAAACAGCAGCCCAGCTCCACGCACGAATCCAAGAGTTGATGAACGGTCTTCACACTATAGGTCACAAGGTTGAAAACCGTGACTTAATAAGGTATGCCTTAAACGCTTTCCCTAGAAACACCTTGTGGGCATCTATGGTAGATGCATACAAGGTCTCAAGGGATCTTTCAAAAATAAAATTAGACGAATTGTTTTCCGAACTAGAACTGCACGAACAAACTAACACCAATATGCCGAGAAAGGTATTGCTTTCGTTGCAGGTAAAACTGGAAGGACAACAAAGAAGAAGCCTGAACCTGAACCCGAGTCTAACTCAGACTCAGACTCAGAAGACGAAGAAGGAGATCAAACTAAGCTGGTCCGACTAGCCCGAAGCTACTACAAGGAGCTGAAGAACCGAACCAACAAACGGAAAATCAGCCGAAGAAAGGACGAACCAGCTGAACCCGCGAATGACAAAAACAAGCCCAACGTAACCTGCTACGAGTGCAAGAAGAAGGGTCACTACAAGACAGAATGTCCAAAATTAAAGGAAATCAAAAAGACAAGAAGAAAGAAAGCGCTCCAAGCAACCTGGGACGAATCTTCCTCAGAAGAAGAAGAAGAAGCATCCCAATCAAACCTACTAGCTCTGACTGCCTCAGAAAAAGTCGAGACTGAGTCAGAATCAGAACAGGACGACGGCGAGCTGACCTTTACAGAAGACGGCGAAATTAAGGTAACTAGTTTCAATAGATGTCAATTAAGTGAACTAATTTCATTTCTTTCTCGAGATTTGGCAAAAGCCAAACTCCGAGTCGAATCCCTCCGACAGGAAGTAAAACTCCTGAAAGAGGGAGCTGACTCTAAACCCTTAACCGAGAAAGTTCAGGAAGGAACTCCTACTCAAGTTGAAAAACTTGAAAAGGAGAACTCCTCCCTGAAAACTCAGGTTAAGGATCTTAGATCAGCTTTAGAACGATTTACATCTGGTTCCAAGGGTCTTGACATGATCCTTGGAAAACAGAAATCAGTTCTAAATCGATCCGGACTTGGCTATAGAACCAAATCCCGACAAAGATCTTACTTTGCTGTACTGAATCAGTCCAGAGGTAAAATTCAGGCATGGGTACCTAAACTATACCTGAACAAACCAACTGGATCAAATCAGTATTGGATCCCCAAGGACAAGATTCACATCTTGCCTAACCATCACCTAGGCTTTAGTCCAGGGGGAGCCAAATTGAAAACAATATTCATTATTAGATAAAAATTTAATTTGTGATTGCAATTGGTTGATTGATTGTTTATTTAAAATTCTTGCAATTTACCATGCTTAGATTTAGGAATGGTTAGTTTAAGGACTGAACAAACTTAACTGAAACTTGACAACATAGTATTGGGTGGAGGTGAGATGATAGTACATTAGGGAAGCCAATTTGGCGGAACTAGCCGAAGCTACCGATCCAAGACCCAACCTAGTTAGACCAGAAATTTTTCAAAGAATAATTTTGAAAATGAAATTTCATTAAAAGGCTTTGTCAAGGAAAGGGTGGATGATCCCATAAGGCTACGGTTAAAGAAGGCCTAGTGCCTCGCCAAGACCTGGAAGCCAATTTTTAAAATTCAAATTCAAATTATTTTTTTTCAAATTCGAATCTAACACAAAATTTCTGTTATTTGTAGATTTAAACATCTTTTCAAAAAATTTCAAAATTAATTAAGTTTTCAAAATTTAATTGTTTTCAAAATTAATCAAAATTTTCAAAATAGTCTTAACTATCAAAACCTGTCTCACGAAACCTATAAGGCTAACGTGATTGAAAACCATAGATTTGGGTGAGACAGACTAGGCAGTGAAACTCAATTTAAGCTATTCCTGACTCTAATTGGATCCAAATCAAGAAAACTCTTTATGTGTAGGAACATAAAGATTTGGACCAATGGATGTTGGATAGCGGTTGCTCCAGACACATGACTGGAGATAAATTGAAGTTCACCAAGCTCAAGTTCAAAAACCTAGGCTCAGTGACATTTGGCAATAATGCTACACTCAAGGTAATTGGGTCAGGTAATATTGAACATAAATCCGATTTCATTATTAAGAAAGTTCTATTGGTTGAAAACTTTAATTTTAACTTGCTTAGCATAAGTCAGTTATGTGATTCTGGTTATATAGTTACTTTCAACAATTCTAACTGCCTGATTAGAAATGTACAACACTCAGAAATCATGCTTAAGGGCACTAGGAAAAACAATGTATACACTATAAACCTTCCCCTTGTACCCAAATGTATGTTAACACAATTAGAACAATCAAACCTCTGGCATAGGAGATTAGGTCATACCAATCTGAGAACTATCTCAAAAATTACCCAACTTGGCTTAATCAAAAGTATCCCCAAAATTAAAAATAATGAAAACCTAATATGTGAATCATGTAATCAAGGTAAACAAACCAAATCCAAACACAAACTAACCCAATCTAATTTAACTCAAACTACACTTGAGCTCCTACACCTTGACCTATTTGATTCACATGGAGCCAAGTCACTAAGCGGGAACCGATACTGCTTAGTAATAGTTGATGATTACTCTAGGTTTACCTGGGTTAGGTTTCTAAAAACCAAAGATGAAACCCTAAACCTATTTAATGAATTCTGTAAACTAGTTGAAAATCAAAACGACACTAAAATTAAAAGACTTAGGAGTGATCACGGGGAGAGTTTGAAAATCAACGATTCGAGGAATTCTGTAAGGTAAATGGGTACTTACATGAATTTTCATGTCCTAGAACCCCCCAACAAAATGGGATAGTCGAGCGAAGGAATAGAACATTACAAGAAGCAGCTAGGGCTATGCTCAACGAATTTAATCTAGCAAACCAATTTTGGGCAGAAGCAATTAGTACGGCTTGTTATATCCAAAATAGGGTTTTGATTAACAAGCGACACAACAAAACCCCCTATGAACTGTACTACCATAGACTCCCAAACCTACACTACCTAAGGGTCTTTGGATGCAAAGTCCATATCCTAAACACCAAAGACTATTTAGGAAAATTTCAGTCCAAGTCAAACTCAGGTATCTTCCTAGGATACTCAACCACAAGTAGAGCCTATAGAGTTTACAACAAACAAACTAAGAAAATTGAAGAAACAACAAACTTAATTTTTGATGAAGAAATCAACTCAACATCTAATAATCCAGATTTAGCTTCATCAAACTCTGACCAAGAAAATAATGAACAAACTATTGAACCCTTAATTGAACCCTTAAACGAACTAACCATTGAACCAATTAATGAGTCAACTGAACCAAGTATCGAACCAATAAATGAACCAGCCCAAAGAGTCGAATCAAATAGTGAACCAAACCGACCAGCCGGACCTGAGGCTGAACCAAGCTCTAGAAGAACCAAGAAACCCAGACTCAGTCACCCAACCGATCAAATTGTGGGTGATCCAACTCTAGGAGTCAGGACTAGATCCTCCTATAGAAACCTTAGTCAAATAGCTATGATATCGAAAATAGAACCTAAAACTATAGATGAAGCTCTACCTGATCCTGATTGGATCATAGCTATGCAAGAAGAGTTAGCCCAATTTGAGAGGAACCAAGTCTGGGAACTAGTGCCTAAACCTGAGAGCAAATCCGTCATTGACACTAAGTGGGTCTTTAGGAATAAGCTGAATGATCAAGGAGAAATAGTCAGAAATAAAGCCTGCTTAGTAGCAAAGGGTTTCAGCCAAGTAGAGGGATTAGACTACGATGAAACATATGCCCCAGTAGCTAGACTTGAGTCCATTAGAATGTTGTTAGCCTTTGCATCCCATAAAGGATTTAAATTATATCAAATGGATGTAAAGTCAGCCTTTTTAAATGGATTCATTAAAGAAGAAGTTTATGTAGGACAACCCCCAGGGTTTGAGGACTTAGACAAACCTAACCACATTTACAAACTAACCAAAGCATTATATGGGCTAAAACAAGCACCTAGGGCCTGGTATGAACGGTTATCAACCTATTTAACTTCTAAAGAATTTAAACAAGGCCAAATTGACTCAATTTTATTTATTAAACCCTAGGAAAAGATATATTTATTGCCCAAATTTACGTAGATGACATAATCTTTGGATCCACCAACACAAACTTCCTAAAAGAGTTTGTCAAAATAATGGAAGATGAATTTGAAATGAGCCTAGTTGGTGAGCTTACCTTTTTCCTAGGACTACAAATCAAACAAACTAGGGATGGTAACTACGTTCATCAATTCAAATATGCTAAAGAGTTAATAAAGAAATTTAAAATGGATAACTCTAAAAGC
>JAGFNQ010009181.1:0-23966 GCA_024364735.1 Boesenbergia rotunda | reverse complement strand
GAAGGCAACAGTCAAGACTGTTGGTGAAGAGTCAACTGGGTTGTGAGGGTCTGAGTATGAGTGCTTGTACTCAGGGGTTAAAGCCGGGAGGGTTTGAGTGCGGAGAGATTTGTACTCGGGTGTGAAACCCTAGGCTTTAGTGTGTACCAGTCGACTGGCCCATGGGCAGTCGACTGGTATAGGCTGAAACAGGCTGGCAGAATTCGAATGTTATGCTGTAACGGTCGAATCTGAGTGGGACCAGTTGACTGCCATTTTGGCAGTCGACTGGTAGCTGCTGTTTCAGATTCGAGCCCTATTTAAAGGGGCTCGTTTTCTCCTATTGTTTCTTGACGAAACTCACTTGGTTAAGGTGAGTTAGTAGTCTTCTATTCTCAGGTTGTGTCCAAGGTGTTGTGGCGAGGTTTCTCCACCCATAAGGAGCGACACGTGATAGCCGGAGGTTATCCGGGGAGTGATCCACCGACGGATTCTTGGATTAGTCACCGGACCGGGGTGGATACCAAGTAAACATGGTATTGTTAGCATTGTTATTTCTTTTGCATATTATTTCCGCTGTGCTAATAGTTTTGTAGAGATCAAACGATCCGAAAAAGTGCATTCACCCCCCCTCTACACGTCTACATCGATCCTTCAGTTGGTATCAGAGCGAGTACCACTCTTGATCGGACTAACCGCCGAGGGAGCACTTGCTAGAGGGAAAAAGGGGTCATGGAAGACAAGTTGGGTGACGATATCAACTCACCACCATCATACGAGCATAGGAATTTTGACTATTGGAAAGATAGAATGAAAAATTGGCTTGGAATGGATTGGGAGTGCCGAATGATCATTGAAGACCCATTTGAAATTCCCAAGGATAAGCACGGCAAAAAGCTTCGGCCTAGATATTGGACAAGTGAATAACAAGAACAAGCTAGGGCCAATGAGAAGGTAATAAACATTTTGATTAATATATTGCCTAATCATATATTGAGTGGTGTAGGGAAATATTCAAACGCATGCGAATTGTAGAATAAGTTGGAAGAACTTCACAAGAACACCTCACAAGCTTGAGTAGTCGAAGCATCTGAAGAAGTAAGTTCAATGGTCCAAGAGGACCAAAATAAGAAAGTGCCCGTGTCATCAAGTGAGGAACCATCTACCTCGTCAAGAGAAGAAGAGGAAGAATTAGTATCAAAGGTTGAGGGGGAGGAGAGACCCTCATCCTCACAAGAGCAAGAGACGACTTTCGCCTCCACCAAAGCTAAGTCAAAAGAGCATATTGCATGCTTTGGTTGCAACAAAAAGGGGCACTACAAGGATAAGTGCTCACTAGGTAAAAGAGAGGTAATTTCTAAGCCCAAGTCCATTCAAATTAAATCTAACATGAATTGTAGGAATGGAGGAGCCCAAGAGAGAAAAATGAAGATTAGATGCTTCACATGTGGTGAGCTAGGGCACTACCACACCAAGTGCCCAAAGAAAGGAGAGCTCAAGAAGATGGAGCACCTTAGGAAATGGGAGAAAGAGCAAAGGAAGAAGAGCATTCATCAAGGGGGCGCTCTAAGGGTAAAGGAGGTAACCGCTAAGTCTACTTATGCTTCAAAATTTCCAATTAATACTCACAATGCTTGTATGAATGATAGAATTGATAACACTTGCTTGCGCATGTGTGTTTTTGCTTTTAAATATCATGATAGGAATAGAAATAATTTTGTATGCCAAAACACCAAAAACTCTGTGATGCATGATAAATCTAGGGTTCCTAGGACTAAGGACCAAAGGACAAATCCTAAGAGAAAGGAAAATATGCTTAGAAAAATAGATAGACCTAGAAATGATAATATTAGATCTAGTGATCCTAAGATTAAGAAGTTAGAAAAGGAAAATCAAATGTTGAGAGCAAAACTTGATATGTTGGAACAAAACCTTGGTAGAATCATTCAAGGGCCCGCAAAATTAAAGATGATACCAAAGGACCAAAATCTTAGAAATGGTAGACCGGGTCTAGGACACCATTCTAAGAGGGCTAGGGTTGATGAAATGTCATATTCAAGGATGCCCTACAACTATGGTAGAGAAAAAGTCAAGAATAGCAACGAAAAGCCATTTGAAGGAAGGGAAAAGAAATTGACCAAGAAAAAGGTCTATAGGATTAAGAGAGTGATAAAGGAAAGTCAAGAAGCACTGGAAGAGCATCGGTGTGGTCTTACCGTTGTAGAAGAGTTGCCTAGGGAGGTAATCAGGGCTAGGAGCTCAAGGGAGGGTTCTAGAGATCAACATGGGTTCCATGGTCAATGGATCTCAGGTGGTTTCCTTCTAGAAGAGTGAGGAGGATTATAGGGTGTGTCAAGAGGGTTGAAAGGCTAAGGTTAGTCTTAATCCTAGAAAATTAACACACAAAAAGGGAAAATTTTGGAGAAAAAGGTGAAATTGGAAGTTTAATTGAGACAAATTGATTTTAATGCCTAAATACCATATAACTTGATGCTAAGAATGAATTATGAATGAGTATGAGAAGAAGCATCAGGGTAAGGTCAAAATTAGAACCTTTGGGAAAGGAGTTCATGATACATTTTAGAGAAACTTTTGAAGTTTGTATCAATATTGGGATTCGGAATAGTTTTGATTAAAATTATATTTTTCCCAAGTAGATATAGGATCCACAAATCTTCCCACAAGACTTCAGATTTTTTGGAAATTTGTGGAATTATTTGAGCATTACTGAATCTCGGGCTGAAAAACTAAGTTTTGTTGGTGCAGAATGCACCTAAGTCAAACCTGTGTTTTGATAATGGCAACATAGGTCAAAAGTTAAGTCTTACTTGTTTTCTAAGAAGTTACTCTAGTGTGCAGGAAAAGCCCTAGCAAAGGACTGCTAGGCACTGGCGAAGGAATGCCAGGGTAAAAAGACCTAGCGAAGGACTGCTAGGCACTGGCGAAGGAATGCCAGGGTCAAAAGGCCTAGCGAAGGACTGCTAGGCGCCAGGCGAAGGACAGCCTGGGACTGAAGCCCTAGCGAAGGAATGCTAGGCACTGAGCGAAGGGCAGCTCGGCATCCAAGACCTGACAAAAGACCGTCAGGCAAAAGTCCATCCAGAGGAACGGTTGGCATCAGGTAAATTCTCCCGAGAGGAGTAGGTGAGGAGCGTTCCCCGTCGAGGGAACAGTAGGCGTCGGTTCGACCTAGGGCTCCATTTTGGAGACCAAAGTCAGAACCAAGACAATTAAGGTTGTATAAACTAACTAATTAAGGTTTTGTTGTGTTTTTGGACTAACCCTGGATGCAGGATCGAAGGAACGAGTGTCTGCAGCTCAGAGAGCCTCAAAGGAGTGAGGCAACAGCTGACCAGGGCGCCCGGAGTGTCCCGGGCGCCCCCAAGGTGAACACAAAACACACAAACAAGAAGCGCGCTTCGACAGTACAACCTGCGGGCGCCCCCGTGCTCCCGGGCGCCCCCGCTGCTCCCGGGCGCCCCCATGCGCAAGCCTCGAACTAGAACCCCTCGAAGCCAAGAAGATAGAAGTTTGACCCGATCAATCCGGGCGCCCCGAGCGCTCCGGGCGCCCCGGTCAAAGCGGATCCAGAGGATCAGACGCGACCGAGACTTTGGTGGATTAAAGGCCACGTGGGGGGTGCCCCCGACGTCCCGGGCGCCCCCAGGCCCTATATAAAGGGCCCTCGACCAAGGCTTCAAGGCATCAATTCTCTCAACGCCTCAAAGCTCTTCTACTCTCGCGCCTTGCTCCGGAATCCATCCAACTTGAGCCGACGACGTCCTGCTGCTCCGAAAAAGTCGATCTACTCCGGACGTCGGTAAAAGAGCTATTTAAAAGTTTACTATACTTAATTTGTAATCCTTTGTAAACTATTTTGCGCCTAATATAGAATTGCCCAAAGTAAACGGTCAACGACCGTGGGCCTTGGAGTAGGAGTCGACACATACTCCGAACCAAGCAAAAACGACTGCGTCTCTGTGTTATTTTTTTTATTTTCCACTGTGCACTTGCTCTTAATTTTCCGAAAGAAAGAATATCGATATTCACCCCCCCTCTATCGGTTCTATCGATCCAACAAGTGGAATCAGAGCGGAGAAGTTCAAACTTGGTGCAACCACCAGTTTGAAATTTTTTTCGGATTTTTATTTTCTATTTTTTTCCCTTACGAATTATTCATTAAATATTTCATTCGATTTTGTTTTGTTAAGCGAGGTTGGTGCAACACCCCTCGTTATTTAATTTATCCAGCACTACTAATCCAAGACCTAGTCTTGGAAAATCTTTTATGTTTTTTATTTCAGATTAAATGGCCATGCAAGAGGGATTTAGCACCGCCAGACCTCCACTCTTCAGTGGAGAAGACTTTTCCTATTGGAAAAGTCGTATGGAGGTCCACCTGAAAACTCAGGTGGACATGTGGATCATCATCCAGGCCGGTCTGGAGATCCCCAAAAACGCCGAAGGACTTCCTCAAAGCTACACAGAGTGGGACACCGCTCTGAAACGAAAAATCGAAGCCGACGCTAAAGCGACTCAGACTCTTCAATGCGGATTAACGAAAGAAGAGCTGAACCGGGTGGGCCCCTTCAACAGTGCGAAGGAGCTTTGGGCAAAACTGATCGAGCTGCACGAAGGGACATCAGATACTCGGATCAGTAAAAGGGATCTGCTTCTAAACAAACTCTACACTATCAAGATGGCAGACAACGAGACAGCAGCCCAGCTCCACGCACGAATTCAAGAGTTGATGAACGGTCTTCACACAATAGGTCACAAGGTTGAAAACCGTGACTTAATAAGGTATGCCATAAACGCTTTCCCTAGAAACACCTTGTGGGCATCTATGGTAGATGCATACAAGGTCTCTAGGGATCTTTCAAAAATAAAATTAGATGAATTATTTTCCGAACTAGAACTACACGAACAAACTAACACCAATATGGTCGAGAAAGGTATTGTTTTCGTTGCAGGTAAAACTAGAAGGACAACAAAGAAGAAGCCTGAACCCGAACCTGAGTCTAACTCAGACTCAGACTCAGAAGAAGAAGAAGGAGATCAAACTAAGCTGGTCCGGCTCGCTCGAAGCTACTACAAGGAGCTGAAGAACCGAACCAACAAACGGAAAACCAGCCGAAGAAAGGACGAACCAGCTGAACCCGCAAACAAGCCCAATGTAACCTGCTACGAGTGAAAGAAAAAGGGCCACTACAAGTCAAAGTGCCCTAACCTAAAAGAGACTAAAAAGACGAGAAGAAAGAAGGCACTGCAAGCAACCTGGGACGAATCTTCCTCAGAAGAAGAAGAAGAGACACCCCAGTCCAACCTCCTAGCTCTGACCGCCTCAGAACAAGTCGGAACCGAATCAGAATCAGAACAGGACGACGGCGAGCTGACCTTCACAGAAGACGGAGAAATTAAGGTAACTGGTTTTAATAGATCTCAATTAAGTGAACTAATTTCATTTCTTTCTCGAGATTTGGCAAAAGCCAAACTTCGAGTCGAATCCCTCCGACAGGAAGTAAAACTCCTGAAAGAGGGAGCTGACTCTAAACCCTTAACCGAGAAGGTTCAGGAAGGAACTCCTACTCAAGTTGAAAAACTTGAGAAGGAAAACTCCTCCCTGAAAACTCAGGTTAAGGATCTTAGATCAGCATTAGAACGATTTACATCTGGTTCCAAGGGTCTTGACATGATCCTTGGAAAACAGAAATCAGTTCTGAATCGATCCGGACTGGGCTATAGAACCAAATCCCGGCAAAGATCTTACTTTGCTGTACTGAATCAGTCCAGAGGTAAAATTCAGGCATGGGTACCTAAACTATACCTGAACAAACCAACTGGATCAAATCAGTATTGTATCCCCAAGGACAAGATTCACATCTTGCCTAACCATCACCGCGACTTTAGTCCAGGGGGAGCCAAACTGAAAACTATATTCATTATTAGATAAAATTGTTATTCTTGATTTCAATTTCTTGATTGATTGTTTATTTAAAATTCCTGTAATTTACCATGCTTAGATTTAGGAATGGTTAGTATAAGGATTGAACAAACTTAGCTAAAACTTGACAACATAGTATTGGGTGGAGGTGAGATGATAGTACGTTAGGGAAGCCAATTTGGCGGAACTAGCCGAAGCTACCGATCCAAGACCCAAACTAGTTAGACCAGAAATTTTTTAAAGAATAATTTTGAAAATGAAATTTCATTAAAAGGCTTTGTCGAGGAAAGGGTGGATGATCCCATAAGGCTACGGCCAAAGAAGGCCTAGTGCCTCGCCAAGACCTGGAAGCTAATTTTTGAAATTCAAATTCAAATTATTTTTTGTCAAATTCAAATCTAACACAAAATTTCAGTTATTTGTAGATGTAAACATCTTTTTAAAATTATTTCAAAGTTAATTAAGTTTTCAAAATTTAATTGTTTTCAAAATTAATTAAGTTTTCAAAATTTAATTGTTTTCAAAATTAATCAAAATTTTCAAAATAATCTTAATTATCAAAACCTGTCTCACGAAAACCTATAAGGCTAACGTGATTGAGAACCCTAGATTTGGGTGAGACAGACTAGGCAGTGAAACTCAATTTAAGCTATTCCTAACTCTAATTGGATCCAAATCAAGAAAACTCTTTATGTGTAGAAACATAAATATTTGGACCAATGGATGTTGGATAGCGGTTTCTCCAGACACATGACTGGAGATAAATTGAAGTTCACCAAGCTCAAGTTCAAAAAACCTAGGCTCAGTGGCATTTGGCAATAATGCTACACTCAAGGTAATTGGGTCAGGTAATATTGAACTTAAATCCGATTTCATTATTAAGAAAGTTCTATTGGTTGAAAACTTTAAATTTTAACTTGCTTAGCATAAGTCAGTTATGTGATTCTGGTTATATAGTTACTTTTAACAATTCTAACTGGCTAATTAGAAATGTACAAAACTCAGAAATCATGCTTAAGGGCACGAGGAAAAACAATGTATACACTATAAACCTTCCCCTTGTACCCAAATGTATGTTAACACAATTAGAACAATCAAACCTCTGGCCTTAGGAGAATGTGTTGCTCAACTTTTATGGATGATGCACACACTTAAGGACTTCCAGCTCAACTACACCCAAACTCAAGTATTTATTGACAATATAAGTTCAATTAATTTTACTAAGAACCCAATCCAACACTCCAGAACCAAACATATAGAAGTCAAATATCATTTTGTAAGAGACCATGTAGCCAGGGGTGAAATAATACTTAAGTATATTGACTCTAAATCCAACCTAGCTGATATATTCACAAAACCCTTACCTGAATCTGAGTTCAGCTCACTAAGAAGGCAGTTAGGATTATGCTCGATAGAATAGATTAATTTTTTTTGCTCTACTTGATTTTTAAAAAAAAATATTTCTAAAAATAGAATTTGAAAAACTGTTTTACTTAATTTCAAAATTAGCTTTCATTTTCGACTTAGTTTTATTTTTATTTCAAAACTACCCCCTTCCAAAACTAGGGCTTTTTCGAAAATGGACTTAGCCTAGGCCCTAACCCTAGAACTGCATGCACCTATAGACTTAGAAGCCAGCATCTCACAAGCACCTTAGGGTACTTTTGATTGATAACTTAGAAAGGGTTGAGATGCTTAGGTCTTTGCCTTAATTCAAGATGCTTTAAGTCAGTGCATCTGCAGTAATTGGGGCACTAAATACAACTTACATAGCAATCAAGTTAAGTGTCAAGCTTAGAAAATCTAACTTGAACAGAAATACTTAACTTGACTAACCCTAGCAAAAACTACTATTTATAACAGTTAGTAAGTAGCTAATTGGGTTAGACAGGTCCCTACAGAGAAAATTGACTGATTTAGTTTAAGTCTAATTAGGAATTGATTTAGTACAGCAAAATCTTACTTAATTCTTTTATGCAATCTTATTTTTGCTATACTTATCTGTTTTGATATATGCCAAAGGGGGAGAGATAGGAAGAGTAAAAGTAATTTTCGTTATGCAAAAATTTTCAAAAATTTAATTTTACTCATTCAAAAAGTTTTAAAAAATTTTCCTACATAAGCTGTTCTTAAAGCTTTCAAAATTTTTACTCAAGCTTTCAAAATTTTGCTAAGTACTCTAACTTTTCAAAAATTTTCCTACTTAAGCTGTTCTTAAAGCTTTCAAAATTTTTACTCAAGCTTTCAAAATTTTGCTAAGTACTCTAACCTTTCAAAATTTTCCTACTTAAGCTGTTCTTAAAGCTTTCAAAATTTTTACTCAAGCTTTCAAAATTTTGCTAAGTACTCTAACCTTTCAAAATTTTCTTACTTAAGCTGTTCTTAAAGCTTTTAAAATTTTTACTCAAGCTTTCAAAATTTTGCTAAGTATTCTAGCCTTTCTTACTTAAGCTTGTCAAAATTTTTATAAGTACTTCAAAGCTTAAGTTTATCAAAACTATATAAGTACAATGTTACAAAGTACTTAGGTTTTTCAAAGTTATTAAGTACTTAAAGTTTTCCAAATGCACTTTATTAAATACTTAAAGCTTTCCAAATGTACTTTATACTTAAGTTTTCCAGATATACTAAAGTGTTTCAAAACCTACTAAGTACTTAAGCTTGTTAAATTCTACTAAGTACTTAAGCTAGCATTTTCAAAACTCATGAGTACCTTAAGACTTAAAACTTTAAATTTTCTAAGTACTCTAATGTGCTTTTAACTTAAGTTATTAAAAAATTTCTAAATACCTAAAACTTAAGTTTTCAAAGTACAAGTAAAGTTTATTAAACCCCACGAATTTTTGAAAAATCTAGGGGGAGATTCCTTCCAGGGGGAGGGAACAAAATTTAAACCTTTTTAATGTTTGCTTAAACTTAACTTTTTGAACTAGGGTTGCCATAAATCAAAAAGGGGGAGATTGTTGGTGCAAAATGCACCTAAGTTAAACCTGTGTTTTGATAATGGCAACATAGGTCAAAAGTTAAGTCTTACTTGTTTTCTAACAAGTTACTCTAGTGTGCAGGAAAAGCCCTAGTGAAGGACTGCTAGACACTGGCGAAGGAATACCAGGGTAAAAAGACCTAGCGAAGGACTGCTAGGCACTGGCGAAGGAATGCCAGGGTCAAAAGGCCTAGCGAAGGACTGCTAGGCGCCAGGCGAAGGACAGCCTGGGACTGAAGCCCTAGCGAAGGAATGCTAGGCACCGAGCGAAGGGCAGCTCGGCAACCAAGACCTGACAAAAGACCGTCAGGCAAATGTCCAACAAGAGGAACGGTTGGCATCAGGTAAATTCTCCCGAGAGGAGTAGGTGAGGACACGTTCCCCGTCGAGGGAACAGTAGGCGTCGGTTCGACCTAGGCTCCATTTTGGAGACCAAAGTCAGAACCAAGACAGCTAAGGCTGTATAAACTAACTAATTAAGGTTTTGTTGTATTTTTGGACTAACCCTGGATGCAGGACCGAAGGAACGAGTGTCTGCAGCTCAGAGAGCCTCAAAGGAGTGAGGCAACAGCTGACCAGGGCGCCCGGAGTGTCCCGGGCGCCCCCAAGGTGAACACAAAACACACAAACAAGAAGCGCGCTTCGACAGTACAACCTGCGGGCGCCCCCGCTGCTCCCGGGCGCCCCCTGCGCTGCGGGCGCCCTCATGCGCAAGCCTCGAACCAGAACCCCTCGAAGCCAAGAAGATAGAAGTTTGACCCGGTCAATCCGGGCGCCCCGAGTGCTCCGGGCGCCCCGGTCAAAGTGGATCCAGAGGATCAGACGCGACCGAGACTTTGGCGGATCAAAGGCCACGTGGGGGGCGCCCCCAGGCCCTATATAAAGGGCCCTCGACCAAGGCTTCAAGGCATCAATTCTCTCAACGCCTCAAAGCTCTTCTGCTCTCGCGCCTTGCTCCGGAATCCTTCCAACTCGAGCCGACGACGTCCTGTTGCTCCGAAAAAGTCGATCTACTCCGGACGTCAGTAAAAGAGCTATTTAAAAGTTTACTGTACTTAATTTGTAATCCTTTGTAAACTATTTTGCGCCTAATATAGAATTGCCCAAAGTAAACGGTCAACGACCGTGGGCCTTGGAGTAGGAGTCGACACAGGCTCCGAACCAAGTAAAAACGACTGCGTCTCTGTGTTATTTTTTTATTTTCCGCTGTGCACTTGCTCTTAATTTTCCGAAAGAAAGAATACCGATATTCACCCCCCCCTCTATCGGTTCTATCGATCCAACAAGTTTCAGCTACCAGTCACCTGCCATATGGCAGTCACCTGCCCATGAACGCAGAACTCTACTGTGGGTTTTCGCAGGCGACTGCCCATGGGGCAGTCACCTGCCCATGAACCCAGAACCCTACTGTGGGTTTTCGCAGGCGACTGCCCGTAGGGCAGTCACCTGATAAGCGAGGGTTTAAAAGGATGAAGCCGCGCAGGGGGTGGCCAAACCTAGGTTTTTGGTGTTCCACCCCCGGCGACTTCTTCTCCTTCCAAGTTCCTCTCTCGTCCTCAACCTCTCCCGAGCCCTAAAACTCCTCCCTAAGCCTTCTTCAACCTTGATCTACTCCTAGGGCTAGTTGAAACTCTCATTTTCAAAACCAATCTAAGATCTCTCCGAATCTCAAGGTCTCAAGATGCAGAGAATGAAGAGGTATCATGACTTAGGGTTCAGTTTTCATTAAGTTTGTTGTTTTGGAACTAATGTGGTATTTTGTGCATGTTTTCTTTGTCATTTTCCTTGTTTTGGGGGTGTCTTGGTGCGCATGCATACATTTGGGATGTTAGGATGGCCACTAAGAGAACTAGGGGTGAGAGCTCATCCCGACAGAGTCAGGGAGAGTCTAGATTTAGATCCCTAGAGTGCAAAAAACGATTTGAGGACAATGAATTCATTGTAATGAGTTGTCGTTACCTAAATAAGAAATTCTTTGAAGAAAAATCTCCACAACTAGATGAGATGATCAAGCATTATCAGTTGGGAAAGTTGGTCTATTGTCAACAGGATGCAGATATTGACCTGTGCAAAGAGTTTTATGCAAATCTGACATGCATTAACTCTGAAAACGACATATATGAGTCTAGAGTAGCGGGAGTCACTGTTCCTTTCTCTGTCATGAGTTTGGCTAGCTTCTTGGACTGTAGAGCATCCAATAATCCGGTTACCTACTTTCCCACTGTTATAGAACCATTAGAATTCCCTGGTGTCACAATAGATCAAATACATATGCACTACTTTAGGAGGCATAGACATGAGTCCGAGCGCCTGTTTGACGCTAAACCCATGAGACCTGCCAGTCATGTTTTATACAAAATTGTCGTTGAGTGCATTCTACCAATTGTCACCAAGGGGAGGGCTAAGATTAGACTACCACACTTAGTCATGATGTATACATTGGAGAGAAGGTTAGATATCGATATCCCCCTTCAGGTATTTAGAGCCATATGTCATTCTTCCCAGAGTGTGAATGGGAAGATATATATTCCATTCTGCCATTTACTCACAGAGTTTTTCTATTCACGCTTTGGCCTCCAAGTTTGTAGTGGTCAGGTTCGACACCTGTCCAAGGATTATGACCAGATAGGTCAGCGACAGTTGTCCTTGGCTGGTATCGAGTGTAGGCAGGGTGGGTTTGTCTGGAGAGAGCGCCCAGAGGCCCCTGATGCAGTTGAGGAGCCCGCCGAGCCGATCACACGCGCAGAGTTTACTCAGATGCAGGCGGATCTTCATGGGCTTCGTGAGTCTATTGACACCATCCAGGGAGATGTCCGGAGTCTACAGCAGGGCCAGACAGCCACTCAGATGGAGGTGCAGGGCCTCACGGGGTTCTGTCAAGGATTCATGACCAAGCAGGACACCATGTACGAGATGATGCAGCGGTGGGACTTAGCTTATCAGGCACCTCCTCCTCCTCCTCCTCCAGATGGTGATGACCACATGTATTTCTGATCAGAGGATGCTTGTTTTGAGGGAGTTTCGAGTGTTGAGAGTATTATGTGATGTTGTTTTATTATCTCTCAAACACTTTCTACCTTGATAATTACATGTATTTGGATAACTTTCGGCCTTGTTTGGCCCTAGGTACTATGGTGATGTTTACTTGTTGACTTTTGACTCCATGAATTATACACTTTCATTATGCCACTTTTATTAAGATTGTGTTTGTGTGGAATGTTAAATGCTAGTATATTGCTAAACATTTTGATATCCCTTTTGTATATATGTGTGCTTATGATACATTCTACATGTTTTGATTGAAAATCACATAAAAATGTTATATCTGCTCAAAATGTTATAGTTTCATCTCTTTTAGCATGGCTTGATTGACAATCAAATAAAAGTGTTATATGTGTAAAAGGAACATCTCTTTAGACTCAAAAGAACATGAGGAGGAGACTTTGTCAAAATAGAAACATTTATATGTATAAGGGGAGTTTGCAAATCATTTCAAATGTCAAGTCAAAGTGATAAGAGATAGCAAACACTAGATATCATGATTAAACCTCTAGATTGATACAAGGTGACTTGATTTGAAACTTTTAGAGTTTGTACCAAAAGTCAAGCACGGTTGGTGTTTTTCATGAACCAAATTTTTCTAGGGTAGGGGATACCTTAACAATCGTGCTTGCAAAGTTTCATATTTTTCCGAATTTTTTGGAATTTTTTATTCATTTCTGAATTTCATCTGAAATTCTGAAATCTGTCGTATCAGTCGACTGCCCTGGGGGCAGTCGACTGGTAGTGTGGACAGATTGGGTTTGTGTGATTTCTGAAGGGTTTTTCAGAAATAGGATTAAATTCTATTTGGCATCAAGGGTTGGGTTGCTTGGGGCACTCATTTTGATGGTGTCAAAGGAGGAGAATTTGAATATTAAGTTAGGTGTGGGGTAAAAACTTAACTTAGGCTTGATTGTGATTATAGAGTTAAGTTGGGAGAATTTAATTCTAACTTGGGATTAGCAATAAGGGTTGAAATTTGGGAGAAAATCATAGGTTAAGGGGGAGGTTGTCTCTTGTGTGTTATGCTTGAATTTCAATTACTTCTGCTATTATTATTGCTATATGTTTACCTAACTTAACATATTGCCACACATCAAAAAGGGGGAGATTGTTGGGGCAATCAGCCCTGAGATGATATGGAGGATCATGATATTTTGATGAGTGGGCAATATGGTCAAGTTAGGGGTTGTGTTATTCTCACATGTGTACATGATTGTGCAGGTGTACAGGTACGCATGGACTTGGTTGATGTTTTCAGGTGAAGGATGGCATGGAGGTAAGCTGGAGGCTTATGTGCGCATCTGAGGGACCATTGATAGCAGAGATGATGAGCCGAGGGACGCAGACTTCGAGGTGTACGTGAAGGGTGTCATGGAGGCAAGCTGGAGGCTTGTGTGCGCATCCGAGGGATGAGGGCCGAAGATGAAGAGGGCGTGAAGGCAATAGTCAAGACTGCTGGTGAAGAGTCAACTGGGTTGTGAGGGTCTGAGTATGAGTGCTTGTACTCAGGGGTTAACGCCGGGAGGGTTTGAGTGCGGAGAGATTTGTACTCGGGTGTGAAACCCTAGGCTTTAGTGTGTACCAGTCGACTGGCCCATGGGCAGTCGACTGGCATAGGCTGAAACAGGCTGGCAGAATTCGAACGTTATGCTGTAACGGTCGAATCTGAGTGGGACCAGTTGACTGCCATTTTGGCAGTCGACTGGTAGCGGCTGTTTCAGATTCGAGCCCTATTTAAAGGGGCTCGTTTTCTCCTATTGTTTCTTGACGAAACTCACTTGGTTAAGGTGAGTTAGTAGTCTTCTATTCTTAGGTTGTGTCCAAGGTGTTGTGGCGAGGTTTCTCCACCCACAAGGAGCGACACGTGATAGCCGGAGGTTATCCGGGGAGTGATCCACCGACGGATTCTTGGATTAGTCACCCGACCGGGGTGGATACCAAGTAAACCTGGTATTGTTAGCATTGTTATTTCTTTTGCATATTATTTCCGCTGCGCTAACAGTTTTGTAGAGATCAAACGATCCGAAAAAGTGCATTCACCCCTCCTCTGCACATCTACATCGATCCTTCAATTTTGCTGGTTGGCATGTTCATCCTCCATCTCCTCGACCTCAGCTCGGTTCCCATGAGGGAATAGATTGCGGGCGACCGGGGGGTTTCCTCGGAGTTGTTCGACTACGGGGTCGATGGCCCGGCCTCCTCAGCCCGAGCCACACCCGGGGGATGCTTGTCGCCCCCGTCCTTATGGAGCTGAAGCCCGCCCTCTGCCGGCCTACAAGCATTCCTCGGTGGCATGGTCGTGGCTCTGGTGTAACGCGCAGTATGGCCTCCATCGGGTCGGGAGACACCCTTGGTCCACTTGTTACACGTGTCGCCTTTCTCCTCCCACTCGGTCAATGGGTTCGCATGGGCTGCGAATGGGTCTGCCTGGTGACCTAGTGCTCGGGGTGGGGTTGGGAGGCACTGTGCTGACCGACTCTTTTCTCCGAGCGGCCTGGGCTTCCTCCACGTTGATACATTTGACAGCCTTGCCCAATAGACTGTCGAAGACCTTCGGGGGTTTCTTTATCAGTGAGCTGAAGAAGTCTCCCTCCTGCAGTCCTTGGGAGAATGCGCTGACCAGAACCTCGGGCATGGCTGTGGGCACATCCAGGACCACGCCGTTAAATCTCTTGATGTAAGCCCGGCGGGACTCCTTCGGGCCGTGCTTCAAGGAGAACAGGTTGAGGCTCATCTTGTGATTGTTGAGGTAATCGGCCCTTAAATGATTGGAATATCATGGTTTTGATGTGTGTGTGTGTGTGAATATGTTTAAGGTTAGAGTGTTATGTTATATTTGATGTGTGTGATTGAGTTTGTAGGACTTGGAGAATCACACTTAGTAAACATATCCGAGGGATGAGAGTCGAGGGAGGAGGACTCCAAGGGCAAGCCGGGAAGTGGACTTCAAGGGTACACGTGAAGAGTGACATGGAGGTAAGCCAAGGGATGCTTGTGTGCGCATCCGAGAGACGAGAGCCCGAGGAAGATGACTTCATGGGGCGAACCAAGGAGTGAACTTGAAGGCATACATGAAGGAGTATGTGAAGACTGGTTGGGAGTGAGTGGGCAGTCGACTGGCCAGAGGGGAGTCGACTACCAAAACTCACAGAAGGTTTTCAGCCTTCTACCAGTCGACTGGCCCAGAGGCAGTCGACTGGTATACCCCCGAAAACTAGCCGTTGGCTAGCAATTAATGCTAGGCCAGTCGACTGCCCCAGGGGCAGTCGACTAGTATGGGGATGGACTGACTGCGAGTTTATCCTGTTCTCTTATAAAGGAGGACCTTTTTGCACGTGGGTGGTACGGTTCCGTACAATAACGAAGTGTTGCTCGTGTGAAAAGTTTTCTCAACTTCCTCTCTCTCATTTACTACGTTCTATAAGAGGAAGTCCACCACTGTAAAGGTTTCTCCACCTGAAGGAGATTTTTCATAGTGGAAGTGGTGTCATGCGTGGATCCTTGGATTAGTCACCCATCTGGGTGGATACCAAGTAAAGTATTATTGTTAGCATTGTTCTTGTATGCTTTTGCATATTATTGTTTCCGTTGCGCTAACAAACTTGTAGAGATCCAACCGAAAAAGTGTTATTCACCCCCCCCCTCTAGCACGCCAGTCGATCCATTAGTTGGTATCAGATCAAGTTCGTTTCGGAAGAACTCACCGTCAACCGGAGCAAGTATAATGGCGTTTCAAGAGGGATATAACACTGCACGACCACCCTTCTTCGACAGGAACGACTTCGCGTATTGGAATGCTAGGATGCAATATTACCTTATGAACGATATTGAGAATTGGATTAGTATTGCAGATGGTTTCGATACACCCGTCGATGAAAGAGGGGAACCGACACCGATGAGATCCTGGTCAAAAGAGGTCATGAAGAGGGCGCAGTCCAATTCCAAGGCCACCACCACACAGCAATGTGAGCTCTTAAAGGAGCAACTGAACAAGGTGGGGTCGTTCAAGTGCGCCAAGGAACTATGGGACAAATTGGTGGAACTGAACGAAGGGTCAAACGAGTCCAGAAGAGCAAAGAAGGACTTGCTCGTGGCCCAACTCCAATCCCTATCCTTGAAGAGCAACGAGACTATCAGCCAGCTGCATGGAAGGGTGAAGGAGGTCATCAACGAGCTCCACGTGATTGGAGAAAAGATTGAAAACCGAGATCTTGTCAGGTATGTCCTACAAGCCTTCCCGAAAACCACTTTATGGGCATCTATGGTGGATGCCTACAAAGTATCAAGGGATTTGTCTCTAATTAAATTAGACGACTTATTTTGTGAATTTGAACTGCACAAGCAATCTAACGCTTCGGCCAAAGAGAAAGGTATTGCTTTTGTTGCAGAAAAGGAGAAGAAGAAGGAGGAGGAGGAGGAGAAGAAGGTGGTATACTCCTCCTCATCCGACTCAGAAGAATCCAGCGCCTCCTTGGATAGCGATCAAGAGGCGTTCATGGTAAGAAAATTTCGTAGAGCTTTTAAAAGTTTGTCTAACAAGTCCTATGCTAGTAAAGGGTCCAAAGGTAAGGGTAAGGCCAAGGACATCATCTGCTACAACTGTCACCAAGAGGGACACATGAAGAACGAGTGCCCTCAACTGAAGAGAAGAGATGACAAGAAGGAGGAGAAGAAGAAAGGTGACAAGAAGAGGTCGAAGGGAAAGGAAAAGGGTGCCACCAATCTCAAGGCGACCTGGGATGATCCATCATCCTCGGAGGAGGAAGGAGAGCAAGTCTCACACTTTACTCTCATGGTGATGGACCACTCAGATTCATCAGATGATAAAAGAAGTTCAAGCAGTGAAGATGAGAGCACCTCTTCATCATCATCCGAGTTAGAAGCTTCGGTATGTGAGGTATACCACTTACCCTCCTCTACATTAGTTAAGATTATTTCTAGCACTAACATGGATTTAGATAAAGCTAAAAGTAAGATTAAGAATATAAAAGATGAGATAGTCATGCTTAGAGTAGAATCTACAAAACTTAAGGAAGAATTACATGCTAGTTCTCTTACATCACATGCTTCATGTTTTGAAAATGAAAATAGGGAACTAAGGAGAAAGGTAGATGACCTCACAAAGGCACTTAGGAAATTCCAAGTAGGTTCTAGCAACCTAGATATGATAATTAACAGGCAAAGGGCCGTGTATAACAAGGTCGGATTAGGATATAGGCCAAAGACAAAGGAAGTGGCCTTTGTCTCACTCACGGGTAGGATTGGTGCATCTAGGAGACAAGGGTCTAAGGGAAACACCAAGAGGGCATGGACACCTAAAAGATTTTTAAATGATGCTTAAGGATCAAAAATTTGTGTACTAAAAGAGTATGTTTTTCATGTTGTATATGTTGGATCGAGAAAACCGATACAGGGGGGGTGAATATCGGAAAACTTTCGGATTTGAAAACTAAGAGAAGTTGCACAGCGGAAGTTAAAAACACACAACGCAAACACGGGAGGTTTTACATGGTTCGGAGCCTGGGTCGACTAGGGATGGCAATGGGTCGGGTTCGGGTCGGATTCTATATCCTCCGTACCCATACCCATCGGATATCGGATATCCATCGGGTATACCCATACCCATTAAAGGATCGGATATCTTATATACTAATAATTTTTTTTCTTTCTATCCAACTATATCACTGAACAAAAGTACATTATAATTAATATTAAAGTTAAAAAATATATATCTATAATTTTAAAAATAGATTAAACATATATATAATCTATTTCTAACGTTAATACAAATTATTAGTAGGTTTTGGGAAGAAAAATCTTTAATGTATATATGTATTTTTTATTTAATCGGGTATTCGGGTCGGATATCGGGTATTAGTTGTGCCTCCATATCCTCCTCCATTCGGGTCGGATGTCGGATTCTCCGTCGGATTCGGGTGAAATTGTCATCCCTAGGGTCGACTCCTACTCCAAGGCCCACGGACGTTAACCGTTTACTTTGGGCAATTCTATATAGGCACAAAAATAATTTACAAATATTGATTACAGAGTAAGTGCAGTAAATTGAAAATCGCTCTTCTATACCGACGTCTGAGTAGATTGACCTTTTTAGAGCAGCAGGACGTCGTCGGCTCGAGTTGGGCAGTTTCCGGAGCAAGGCGTGAGAGCGGAAGAGCGTAGAAGCGTTGGTTGGAAGTGATGCTTTGAAGCCTTGGTCGAGGGCCCTTTATATAGGGCCTGGGGGCGCCCGGGACGTCGGGGGCGCCCCCCCTACGTGTCACCCGATCTGGAGCTATCTCGGTCGCGTCTGATCCCCTTATCTTCGGGATCCGCTTTGACAGGGGCGCCCGGAGCGCTCGGGGCGCCCGGAGCGCTCGGGGCGCCCGGATTGAGCGGGTCAAAGAGTTATCTGCTTGGCTTCGAAGGGAGCTTCGGTAGCTGGCCCTGGGGGCTCCCGCAGCGCAGGGGGCGCCCGGGAGCAGCGGGAGCGCCCGGGATCACGGGAGCGCCCGCAGGATGTACTGTCGAAGCATACTTTTTGCTTGTGTGTTTTGTGTTCACCTTGGGGGCGCCCGGGACACTCCGGGCGCCCTGGTCAGCTGTTGCCTCACTCCTTTGAGGCTCTCTGAGCTGCAGACACTCGTTCCTTCGGTCCTGCATCCAGGGTTAGTCCAAAACACAACAAATCATTAAGTAGTTAGTTTATACAGTCTTAGCTGTCTTGGTTCTGACTTTGGTCTCCAAAATGGAGCCCTAGGTCGAACCGACGCCTACTGTTCCCTCGACGGGGAACGCGTCCTCACCTACTCCTCTCGGGAGAATTTACCTGATGCCAACAATTCCTCTGGTTGGACTTTTGCCTGACGATCCTTTGTCAGGTCTTGGATGCCGAGCTGCCCTTCGCTCAGTGCCTAGCATTCCTTCGCTAGGGCTTCAGTCCCAGGCTGTCCTTCGCCTGGCGCCTAGCAGTCCTTCGCTAGGGCTTTTGACTCTGGCATTCCTTCGCCAGTGCCTAGCAGTCCTTCGCTAGGGCTTTTTACCCTGGCATTCCTTCGCCAGTGTCTAGCAGTCCTTCGCTAGATCTTTTCCTGCACTCTAGAGTCACTTGTTAGAAAACAAGTAAGACTTAACTTTTGACCTCTGTTGCCATTATCAAAACACAGGTTTGACTTGGGTGCATTCTGCACCAACAATCTCCCCCTTTTTGATTTATGGCAACCTTAGTTCAAAAAGTTAAGATTAAGCAAACATGAAAAGGTTAAATTTTGTTCCCTCCCCCTAGTGGGAATCTCCCCCTAGATTTTTCAAAAATTTGTGGGGTTAACAAAACTTTACTTGTACTTTGAAAACTTAAGTTTTAGGTACTTAGGAATCTTTTAATAACTTAAGTTAAAAGTACATAGGAGAGTTTTTATGATTTTAGAGTACTTAAAGAGTTTGAACCTTTAAGTTTTAAGGTACTCATAAGTTTTGAAAGTGTTAGCTTAAGTACTTAGTAGGATTAAAAAAGTTTAAGTACTTAGTAAACTTTGAAACACTTTAGTACATTTGGAAAACTTAAGTACTTAATAATTTTGAAAATTTAAGTACTTAATAAATTTAAAAAACCTAAGTACTTAGTAGCATTGTACTTATACAGTTTTGATAAACTTAAGCTTAAAGTACTTATAGAAGTTTAAAAAAAATTTGACAAGCTTAAGTTAGAAAATTTTGAAAGGCTTGAGTACTTAGCAAAATTTTGAAAGCTTAAGTAAAAATTTTGAAAGCTTTAACAACTTAAGTACTTTAGTTAATTTTGAAAAGCTTAAGTATTTATGAAAATTTTTGAATAAAGAATAAGAAAACTTTTGAAAACTTTTTGAATAAAGGATAGAGTTAAAAAAAAATTAATTTTACTTTACTCTCTCCTTTCCTTTCTCTCCCCCTTTGTCATATATCAAAACAGATAAATATAGCAGAAATAAGCTTGCATAAAGGAGATAAGTAAGATTTTGCTGTACTGAACCAATTCATAATTAGACTTAAATTAAATCAGTCAATTTTCTCTGTAGGGTCCTGTCTAACCCAATTAGCTAATTACTAACTGTTATAAACAGTAGTTTTTGCTAGGGTTAGTCAAGTTAAGTGTTTCTGTTCAAGTTAGATTTTCTAAGCTTGACACTTAACTTGATTGCTATGTAAGTTGTATTTAGTGCCCCAATTACTGCAGATGCACTGACTTAAAGCATCTTGAATTAAGGCAAAGACCTAAGCATCTCAACCCTTTCTAGGTTATCAACCAAAAGTACCCTAAGGTGCTTGTGAGATGCTGGCTTCTAAGTCTATAGGTGCATGCAGTTCTAGGGTTAGGGCCTAGGCTAAGTCCATTTTCGAAAAAGCCCTAGTTTTGAAAGGGGGTAGTTTTGAATTAAAAATAAAACTAAGTCGAAAAATAAAAACTGATTTTGAAATTAAGTAAAATAGTTTTTCAAATTCTATTTTTAGAAACAACTTTTTAAATCAAGTAGAGCAGTAAAAAAAAATAAAGTTAATCTATTCTACAGAACACAATCCTAACTGCCTTCTTAGTGAGCTGAACTCAGATTCAGGTAAGGGTTTTGTGAATATATCAGCTAAGTTGGATTTAGAGTCAATATACTTAAGTACTATTTCACCCCTGGCTACATGGTCTCTTACAAAATGATGTTTGACTTCTATATGTTTGGTTCTGGAGTGTTGGATTGGGTTCTTAGTTAAATTAATTGAGCTTATATTGTCAATAAATACTTGAGTTTGGGTGTAGTTGAGCTGGAAGTCCTTAAGTGTGTGCATCATCCATAAAAGTTGAGCAACACACTCTCCTAAAGCCACATACTCAGCTTCAGTTGTCGATAGAGCTACACAGTGTTGTTTTCTGCTGCACCAACTAACTAGACTCTGACCTAACAATTGGCAGCTTCCACTTGTGCTCTTTCTATCTAATTTACAGCCAGCATAGTCAGAATCTGAGTATCCTGTCATATCAAAAGTTGAGGTCCTAGGATACCAAATCCCTACATTTAGGGTGCCCTTTACATATCTTAGTATTCTTTTTAGGGCTGCTAAGTGTGTTTCCTTAGCACAGGTTTGGTATCTAGCACACATCCCTACAGCAAAAAGAATATCAGGTCTGCTGGCTGTAAGGTACAGTAGGCTACCTATCATACTCCTATAGAGTTTAAGGTCCATTGGTTTACCATCAGGGTCACTATCTATTTTTACATTAGTGGTCATGGGGGTACTTATGCTTTTAGAGTTATCCATTTTAAATTTCTTTATTAACTCTTTAGCATATTTGAATTGATGAACGTAGTTACCATCCCTAGTTTGTTTGATTTGTAAGCCTAGGAAAAAGTTAAGCTCACCAACTAAGCTCATTTCAAATTCATTTTCCATTATTTTGACAAACTCTTTTAGGAAGTTTGTGTTGGTGGATCCAAAGATTATGTCATCTACGTAAATTTGGGCAATAAATATATCTTTTCCTAGAGTTTTAATAAATAAAGTTGAGTCAATTTGGCCTTGTTTAAATTCTTTAGAAGTTAAATAGGTTGATAACCGTTCATACCAGGCCCTAGGTGCTTGTTTCAGCCCATATAGTGCTTTGGTTAGTTTGTAAATGTGGTTAGGTTTGTCTAAGTCCTCAAACCCTGGGGGTTGTCCTACATAAACTTCTTCTTTAATGAATCCATTTAAAAAGGCTGACTTTACATCCATTTGATATAATTTAAATCCTTTATGGGATGCAAAGGCTAACAACATTCTAATGGACTCAAGTCTAGCTACTGGGGCATATGTTTCATCATAGTCTAATCCCTCTACTTGGCTGAAACCCTTTGCTACTAAGCGGGCTTTATTTCTGACTATTTCTCCTTGATCATTCAACTTATTCCTAAAGACCCACTTAGTGTCAATGACGGATTTGCTCTCAGGTTTAGGCACTAGTTCCCAGACTTCGTTCCTCTCAAATTGGGCTAACTCTTCTTGCATAGCTATGATCCAATCCGGATCAGGTAGAGCTTCATCTATAGTTTTAGGTTCTATTTTCGATATCATAGCTATTTGACTAAGGTTTCTATAGGAGGATCTAATCCTGACTCCTAGAGTTGGATCACCCACAATTTGATCGGTTGGGTGACTGAGTCTGGGTTTCTTGGTTCTTCTGGAGCTTGGTTCAGCCTCAGGTCCGGCTAGTCGGTTTGATTCACTATTTGATTCGACTCTTTGGGCTGGTTCATTTGTTGGTTCGATACTTGGTTCAGTTGACTCATTAATTGATTCATTGGTTAGTTCGTTTAAGGGTTCAATTAAGGGTTCAATGGTTTGTTCATTATTTTCTTGGTCAGAGTTTGATGAAGTTAAATCTGGATTATTAGATGTTGAATTGATTTCTTCATCAAAAATTAAGTTTGTTGTTTCTTCAATTTTCTTAGTTTGTTTGTTGTAAACTCTATAGGCTTTACTTGTGGTTGAGTATCCTAGGAAGATACCTGGGTTTGACTTAGACTGAAATTTTCCTAAATAGTCTTTGGTGTTTAGGATATGGACTTTGCATCCAAAGACCCTTAGGTAGTGTAGGTTTGGGAGTCTATGGTAGTATAGTTCATAGGGGGTTTTGTTGTGTCGCTTGTTAATCAAAACCCTATTTTGGACATAACAAGCCGTACTAATCGCTTCTGCCCAAAATTGATTTACTAGATTAAATTCGTTGAGCATAGCCCTAGCGGCTTCTTGTAATGTTCTATTCCTTCGCTCGACTATCCCATTTTGTTGGGGGGTTCTAGGATATGAAAATTCATGTAAGTACCCATTTACCTTACAGAATTCCTCGAATCATTGATTTTCAAACTCTCCCCCGTGATCACTCCTAAGTCTTTTAATTTTAGTGTCGTTTTGATTTTCAATTAGTTTACAGAATTCATTAAATAGGTTTAGGGTTTCATCTTTGGTTTTTAGAAACTTAACCCAGGTAAACCTAGAGTAATCATCAACTATTACTAAGCAGTATCGGTTCCCGCTTAGTGACTTGGCTCCATGTGAATCAAACAGGTCAAGGTATAGGAGCTCAAGTGTAGTTTAAGTTAAATCAGATTGGGTTAGTTTGTGATTGGATTTGGTTTGTTTACCTTGATTACAAGATTCACATATTAGGTTTTCATTATTTTTAATTTTGGGAATATCTTTGATTAAGCCAAGTTGGGTAATTTTTGAGATAGTTCTCAGATTGATATGACCTAATCTCCTATGCCAGAGGTTTGATTGTTCTAATTGTGTTAACATACATTTGGGTACAAGGGGAAGGTTTATAGTGTATACATTGTTTTTTCTAGTGCCCTTAAGCATGATTTCTGAGTCTTGTACATTTCTAATTAGGCAGTTAGAATTGTTAAAAGTAACTATATAACCAGAATCACATAACTGACTTATGCTAAGCAAGTTAAAATTAAAGTTTTCAACCAATAGAACTTTCTTAATAATGAAATCGGATTTAAGTTCAATATTACCTACCCAATTACCTTGAGTGTAGCATTATTGTCAAATGCTACTGAGCCTAGGTTTTTGAACTTGAGCTTGGTGAACTTCAATTTATCTCCAGTCATGTGTCTGGAGCAACCGCTATCCAACATCCATTGGTCCAAATCTTTATGTTTCTACACATAAAGAGTTTTCTTGATTTGGATCCAATTAGAGTCAGGAATAGCTTAAATTGAGTTTCACTGTCTAGTCTGTCTCACCCAAATCTAGGGTTTTCAATCACGTTAGCCTTATAGGTTTCGTGAGATAGGTTTTGATAGTTAAGACTATTTTGAAAATTTTGATTAATTTTGAAAACAATTAAATTTTGATAGCTTAATTAATTTTGAAAACAATTAAATTTTGAAAGCTTAATTAATTTTGAAATTTTTTGAAAAGATGTTTAAATCTACAAATAACTGAATTTTGTGTTAGATTCGAATTTGACAAAAACTAATTTGAATTTGAATTTCAAAAATTAGC